>JANFOE010002116.1:0-70087 GCA_025667525.1 Glebionis coronaria | reverse complement strand
GCAAAATTCGCGGCAACGGCGCCCACGACATCGTCGTGATCCACCGCGAGCAGCGCCTTGTGGATGGATATCTGCCTGACATCGTGTAGTCGGACAGAACGACAATCATCGTTTCCAGCAGCCGCAATCAGGCAGCTAAACAAGGTCACAGCAATCGACTCGTCATGTGATAACATGTCACCTTTATCTGCGAAGCGCCATGAGTGCTGGCATCGCCTAATGTGATAACGCGGCAGTGCGTCTTGGCAAAACGCCACACGAGCGTACGAAAAAACCGCCGACAGAGAAAAATGGAATAATTAATCCGTTCCCTTCACTTTCGTTTTAATCGTTCCACGTTCTCTTGCATTTTCGTTAGAGTTCGCTTTTAATCGACATTGCTAATACAGAAGAGGTCGCCCGCAGCCGTGTCGTGGAGGACAAGCTGCAATAAGGGGCTGTATCTTTTACTGTTTTCATAATGGGAGGAATCGCCTTGAAAAAACTCAGCTACCGCCTTGCCGCGGCATCTGCACTTTCGTTTTTTGTCACATCGAATGCCTATGCCGTGACGGAGATCCAGTGGTGGCACGCCATGACCGGCGCCAATAACGAGGTCGTGGATACGCTGGCGAAAGAATTCAACGAAAGCCAGAAAGACTACAAGATCACGCCCGTGTTCAAGGGCACCTATCCGGAAACACTTAACGCAGGCATTGCGGCATTCCGCGCCAAACAGCCGCCGGCGATCATTCAGGTCTTCGACGCCGGGTTCGGGTGTGATGATGGGTGCTGCCGGCGCCATCAAGCCGGTGGCAGAGGTGCTGAAGGAAGGCGGTTACACCTTTAACAAGGACGAATATCTGGCCGGCATCGTCGCCTATTATTCCAAGCCCGACGGCACCATGCTGTCCTTCCCTTATAATTCGTCGTCGCCGATCCTCTATTACAACAAGGACGTCTTCCAGAAGGCCGGCCTTGACGCTGCCAACCCGCCAAAGACCTGGCCTGAAGTCTTCGAAGCCGCCAAGAAGATCAAGACCAGCGGTGCCGCGCAGTGCGGTTTCACCTCGACCTGGCTGACATGGATCCAGACCGAAAACTTTGCCGCATGGAACAACGTTTCCTATGGCAGCAATGAAAATGGGCTGGGAGGCACGGATGTGAAGCTTGCGGTCAATGCGCCGCTCTTCGTTGAGCATTTCCAAGCGATTGCCGATCTCGCGAAGGACGGCACCTTCCGTTATGGCGGTCGCACGTCCGAAGCCAAGCAGCTGTTCATGTCCGGCGAATGCGGCATCCTGACCGAATCGTCCGGCGGTCTGGGCGACATCATCAAGACCGGCATGAATTACGGCATCGGCCAGCTGCCCTATTATGAGGGCCATGGACCGCAGAACACCATTCCCGGCGGCGCCAGCCTCTGGGTGTTCGGTGGCAAGAGCGATGCGGAATACAAGGGTGTGGCGGAATTCTTCCACTTCCTCTCGCAGACAAAGATCCAGTCTCGCCTGCATCAGGTCTCGGGCTATATGCCGGTGACGATCGCAGCCTATGAGGAAACCAAGAAATCCGGCTTCTACGACAAGAACCCGGGCCGCGAGACCCCGCTGCTCCAGATGATGGGCAAACCCCCGACAGAAAACTCCAAGGGCGTGCGCCTGGTTAACCTGCCACAGGTGCGCGACATCATGAACGAAGAGTTCGAGGCGATGCTGGCCGGCAAGCAGGACGCAAAGACGGCGCTCGACAAGATCGTCCAGCGTGGCGATGCCGCCATCAAGCAGGCGGCCGGCAAGTAACTGATCCCCTGCTCCGCCCGCGCCTCGACAGGTGCGGGCGGTATTTTCATGTCACCAGGAGATCGCCGTGCAAAGCGTCGTATTCCCAAACAAGATCCTGCCTTATCTGCTGGTCGCACCGCAGATCATTTTGACGGTGATCTTTTTCTTCTGGCCCGCAAGCCAGGCTCTTTATCAGTCGACAATGCGCGAAGACGCCTTCGGCCTCAGCAGCAATTTTGTTGGGCTGGCAAACTTCTCCGCCGTCCTGTCGGATGAGAGCTACCTCAACTCGCTCAAGGTCACGGTCATCTTCAGCATCCTAACGGCGCTGGTTTCCATGGGGCTGGCGCTGCTTTTGGCGACGGCGGCGGACCGCGTGGTCCGCGGCAAGGGTCTTTACCGCACCATGATGATCATGCCCTATGCCGTCGCCCCGGCGGTGGCAGGCATGCTGTGGCTGTTCATGTTCAATCCGGCCATGGGAACGTTCTCCTACATCCTGCGCCGCAACGGCATCATGTGGGATCCGCTGCTGAATGGCGATCAGGCCATGCTGCTGGTCGTCGCGGCCGCCGCCTGGAAGCAGATCAGTTACAATTTCCTGTTTTTTGTTGCCGGCTTGCAGGCAATTCCGAAATCATTGCTGGAGGCGGCGTCCATTGACGGAGCCCGCGGAGCGCGACGCTTCTGGACCATCGTTTTCCCACTGCTGGCACCGACCACTTTCTTCCTTCTGGTTGTCAACACGGTTTACGCCTTCTTCGACACCTTCGGCATCATCCATGCGGTGACGGGCGGCGGTCCTGCCAAGGCGACGGAAACGCTGGTTTACAAGGTCTACAATGATGGCTTCGTGAACCTCAACCTCGGCTCTTCCGCCGCGCAATCGGTCATCCTGATGGTGATCGTCATCGCGCTCACCGCCTTCCAGTTCCGCTTCGTCGAGAAGCGCGTGCATTACGGCTGAGGATTTATCATGATTGAAAATCGCCCGGTCGCCCGCGTGATCGCCCACCTGATGCTGGTTCTCGGCATCATCATCGTGGCCTTCCCGATCTATTACACCTTCATCGCTTCGTCGATGACGTCGAACGACATCATCCGTCCGCCCATGTCGCTGCTGCCCGGCGGCCCATCTTACCGAAAACTATACAGACGCCATGGTGGGCGGCGTAGAGCGCGTCGTCGGCGTCAGTCTTGAGAGGCTTCTGTTCAACAGCTTCGTGGTGGCACTCGCCATCGCCATCGGCAAGATCGTCATCTCGTTCCTGTCGGCCTTCGCGATCGTCTTCTTTCGCTTTCCATTCCGCATGGGCTTTTTCTGGATGATTTTCATCACGCTCATGCTGCCGGTGGAGGTCCGTATCCTGCCCACCTACAAGGTCATCGTCGACTTGGGGCTGATCGACACCTATGCCGGACTGACGCTGCCGCTGATGGCCTCGGCAACGGCGACCTTCCTGTTCCGGCAGTTCTTCCTCACCATTCCCGGTGAGATGGTAGAGGCTGCGCGTATCGACAATGCCGGACCGTTCCGCTTCATGCGTGATATTCTTTTGCCTCTGTCGAAGACGAATATCGCGGCTCTTTTCGTGATCCTTTTCATCTATGGCTGGACGCAATATCTCTGGCCGCTGCTCGTAACCAACGACGCCAAGATGAACACGATCATCATCGGCCTCAAGCGCATGGTGGATTTCACCGACGCTTCGACGCCGTGGAATTATGTGATGGTGACGGCGATCCTCGCCATCATCCCCCCTGTTATCGTTGTGGTGCTGATGCAGCGCTGGTTCGTCAAAGGTTTGGTGGAGACCGAGAAGTAATGGCAAAAATTGCGCTGAAAGACGTCCGCAAGGTTTATGGCGGCAATGTCGAGGCCATCAAGGGCGTGTCCATGGACATCGCCGACGGCGAAATGATCGTGCTGGTCGGCCCTTCCGGCTGCGGAAAATCCACCCTGCTGCGCATGATCGCCGGTCTGGAGGGCATTTCCGGCGGCCAGATCATCATCGGTGACCGGGTCGTCAACGATCTTGAACCCTCAGACCGCGACATCGCCATGGTGTTCCAGAACTACGCGCTCTACCCGCATATGACGGTGCGGCAGAACCTCGCCTATGGCCTGAAGAACCGCAACACGCCGAAGGAAGAAATCGAGCGGCGCATTACGGAGGCGGCGAAGGCGCTTGAGATCGAGCAGTTCCTGGAACGCAAGCCTCGTCAGCTTTCCGGTGGGCAGCGCCAGCGTGTGGCCATGGGCCGCGCCATCGTGCGCAAGCCGGCGGCCTTCCTGTTCGACGAGCCGCTCTCCAACCTCGATGCCAAGCTGCGCGTGCAGATGCGGGTGGAAATCCGCCGCCTGCAACGCTCGCTCGCCACGACCAGCGTTTATGTGACCCACGACCAGATGGAAGCGATGACGCTCGCCGACCGGCTGGTGGTATTGAATGCCGGCCGCATCGAGCAGATCGGCACGCCGATCGAGCTTTATGAAAAACCCGCCACTACCTTTGTCGCCACCTTCATTGGCTCGCCGTCCATGAACCTGTTGAACCACGGAACAGCGACGGCCAACGCTTCCTCCGGCTGGGCGGTACAAGGAACCACCGCACTGCCGCAAGGCGTCGCCACACTCGGTATCCGCCCGGAAGATATTACGCTTGCCACCGAAGCTCCCTCTGACTCCGCCTTCACCGGCACCGTTCAGGTGGATGCCGTGGAACTTGTCGGTGCGGAAAGCTATGTCCACGGCTCGTTCTCGGACGGCACGACAATCGTCTTCCGCGTTCCCGGTCGCTCACAACTGCGCATCGGCGAAACGTTGAGGATCGCTGCACAGGCCAGGAATTTCCATCTGTTCGATACGGCGGGCAAACGGCTTTAGCCTCTTCGCAGGCACGGAACACCCGCAAATCGGCGGGTGCTTTCACGGCTGCTGGATTCTTCAGCGACTCGCTACCAAACCAACTCCACCTGCGGACGGCCATTGGACGTTTTCTCCACTGTCCGTCCGGCGGTATCGACATTACAGTGGATACGCTGGCGGAAAGCGGAAAAGCTTTCGAATGTCACTACATCCACGGGATCATCGAGATGAAGCGTCAGCCGAAAACGTTCGGGCTCCCCGCCGAGCGCCTGTACGCCGAGCACGGAGGCCACAAATGGCTGGCCGAGGTAAAAGCCTTCCACTCTTGAACCCAGAAGATAAGGATTGAAGGCTGGGCGATTGCCGGCCGCAGCGTGCAGGGTATTCCAGTCGCGAAAGCCATATTGCGCCGCTATAAGCTCAAGCGCTTTCGAGTGGGTGATTTCCTGCCCCTCATCTTCAAGGGCGACGCGCAGGCGTTTTGCCTGTTCCTTTAGACCCTCAAGCGCGGGAAGGGGTTTGGACACAATCATAACGGTTCTCCAACATGTGCATGCCGAATGTTCCGAGGGGTGTCCGCGTTGCCATCGACGACATGCAAAACATGGGATGACCGTTATCAAAAAAGAGCTTCACCAGGGGCGCAAGCGCCTGCGGACGGCCGGGGCTCTTTGCCCGTGGCCGTCCCTATAGCTTAGAAAGCGCCGCCCGTCAAAGGTGGCGATGCGCTGATGTCTCGATCAGAAACGGTAGGTGATGCCCGCACCGATCAGCCAGGGATCGAGCTTGGCCTTGCCGCTGATGGGCGTGCCACCGAGTTCCGCCGTCCAGTCGGTCTTCAGGAAGATTTTCTTCACGTCGAAGTTCACGCCCCAATGCTCGTCCAGCATATAGTCGAAACCGACCTGTACGGCGGCTCCAAGCTTGTTCTTCACGTCGAGATTGCTGAAGCCGGGCTTTTCCGACTGGTTGTAGAACAGCGAATAGTTCACGCCAGCGCCAATGTAAGGCTTAAACGCACCGAAATCGGTGAAATGATATTGCAGCGTCAGCGTCGGCGGCAGCAGCCAGGCCTTGCCGACAGGTGTGCCAGCCAGCACGCCTTCGCCGTCGATCCTGGCATAGGTGGTGCCGAGGATAAGTTCGGCGGCGAAGTTATCGGTGAAGAAATAGCTGATGTCGAGTTCCGGGATCACCGTATCCGAATAGGACAGGCCCGCCCCGGGAACGCCATCGACGCTGCCGCTGTCATTGGTGATGACGCCGATGCCACGCACGCGCAACATCCAAGGGCTTGCCGCCGCAATCGCTTCTTCTGCCGTTGGCGCAGGCGCCGCCTCGGTCATATCAGCGGCCATCGTATTGGCCGACGCGAGCATCGCCGCAACGCCAATCGCAACGCTGGCGAGCAAGGCACTATTTCTGTTTTTATTCGTCATTCCATCTCTCCTATGGCGCACCGCAGCGGGGGAGTTCCCCGCAACCGGTCGATCACGGCGGGCCAATGCGAATCCCCGCCTGCCGCAACCGCTTGGAAGCCACTATGTCGACGGGGGAGACAGGCCGATTGAGATGGATCAAACTGTGGCGGAGAAGATGGATCGGAGCGATCGACCGGCAGGATTTGTGACAATTTCGCAACAGCACCATACAGAGGCCGGCACTTGCCGGCCTCCTTCCGTCTTATCAAGCCGCTTGCGTGGCTAGCGCGGCGGACCCCGGCTTACGCAGGAGCAGAACGGAGACGGCGGCGATCATGCACATCAGACCGGCAATCTGCAGCGCGGGCATATAGGTATCGAAGTCGCTCTTGAAGAAACCGGCGCCAAAGGCCGCGGTGGCTGCCCCCAGCTGGTGGCCGGCGAACACCCAGCCGAACACAAGCCCAGCTTTTTCGCGACCGAAGTTTTCCGCGGCGAGCTTCACCGTCGGCGGCACAGTCGCCACCCAATCCAGCCCGTAGAAAACGGCAAAGACAGAAAGCTCAACAAAGCTGAAGCCTGAGAATGAGAGATAAAGCAGCGAGAGCCCGCGCAGGCCGTAAAACCAGAACAGCAGAAAGCGATTGTCGAACCGGTCGGAAAGCCACCCGGCGAAAATCGTACCGAAGAAATCGAAAACCCCGATCACCGCCAGCGTACCCGCCGCTGTCACCGCAGCCATGCCGAAATCGCCGCAAATCGAAATCCAGTGTGTCTGGATCAGGCCATTGGTTGAAAGGCCGCAAACAAAGAAGGTGCCAAAAAGCACCCAGAAGACGGGGTTGCCCGACACGCTTTTCAGCGTCACCAGCGGCGATGCCAGCGTGGCGAGGAGATTGTGGTCCTGCTTGACCGGCTTTGCCACGACTGTCTCGCCATAGGCAGGCAGGCCGACATCGGCGGGGTGGTCACGCATTAAAAGCAGGACGAGGACCATGGCCGCGGCAATCACCGCAACAGATAGCGTCAACGCGGTTCGCCAGCCATAGGCTTCCGTCAGCGCCGCAAGCAGCGGCAGGAAGACCAACTGGCCAGTGGCATTGCTTGCCGTCATCAGGCCGATTACCAGTCCACGACGCTTCGAAAACCAGCGTGTCGCCACGGTGGCGCCCAATACCAGCGCGGTCATCCCGGTACCGACACCGATCACCACACCCCATAGAAGCAGCAACTGCCACACCTCAGTCATGAAGAACGACGCGACGATGCCGCCCATGATCAATGCCAGGGCGGTGGACACCACCTGCCGGATGCCGAAATGATTCATGAAAGCGGCGGCAAAGGGCCCAAGCAGACCGAACAGCACAAGCCTGACGGCCATGGCCGAAGAAATATCGGCAATATCCCAGCCGAATTCCTGGTGCAGCGGCTGGATCATCACCCCCGCCGATCCCATCGCGCCGGCGGTGGCAAGCATGGTGAGGAAGGTGGTGGCAGCAACGAGCCAGCCGTAATGCAGGTTTTTGCCGGCCATCCAGCTGGCGAGGCGTGCGGATATCATGTTCAAATTTCCCTTAAAGCGCGATTGCCTGACTTCTCTACTTTTCCAAATTTACGGGTATATGCCCGCGTTAGAATCAAAAAATTACAGCGCTTCCAGCAACTGCTGCAATTGCGCTGTTTTCTCTGGCCCCAACCGGGCCTCGATATCATCCTGCACCCGATCCCAAAGCGGAGCCCCCGCCTCTAAAATCGCATGACCCTCCTCGGTAACGGAGAGCATCGCTTCCCGCTGATCCTCGCCGTGGCCTATAGCGACCAGACCCATCCGCGCCAACACTTTTGCATTGCGGCCAACGGTGGAGCGATCCAGCTCCACGCGGGCGGCCAGATCCGTGAGCGAGACCGGCGCCGTTCTATTGATATTCCGCAACAGGCTAAACTGAGCGATATTCACACCAAGCGGCGCCAGCGCCTCGTCATAATAGGACGAGACCTTGCGGGATGCTTTTCGCAACAGGATACAGTGGCAGTGACTGTTTGACATAATATCGGGGTATATACCCGCAGATTGTCGAGCGCAAGACCTCCCCGGAAATTGTTGTACGGAGTCACGGATTCTGACCCGGAGTCACCAAAACGACCTCAGCAAGTTTTTCATTTTTTGGAGTTCATGTTTAGGATTTTTGGACGAAAAATCAGCTTCGGGTTTGAATCAATAATATTTCCGTTATTCTGTCGGCGATTGAATTTCGAAATAAAAGCTTCGAAACTGACTTGCACTTCCCGGCCCGTACGAAATTCAATTCATTACACAATACAACTTCGAATGTTGTTCCGGGGCCGTAAAAAGCCCGCAAGCAGGCTCCGGGTATCCTTGGTTGGAGCCGGGTCTGGTGGGTATCGACGTTTAGACGTCATGCTGTCTCGACGCGTTCTTCAGTCGTCTAGGTGAGCGCAATACCGTGCCTCGTTTGCGCTGGCACTTGATGAAGCCCAAGAATTCAGCGTCCAACGCTCTTGAAACTGTCGTTGGTTGGGTCGGGGAACAATCACAGCCTGACAAACGTTACGTCCTTTGGCTTGCTCGAACAATTGAAAACATTTGGTCTCTCCTAGTGAGACAACTGGTGAGCTTCACTAAGGAAACAGCTTCCGACACACGCAAGGCTGCAGTCAAAGCCGTAGCCGCAGCACTGCTGGCTTGCGCCGTAAGCATGGTCCCGATCATAAGCAAAATACCGGGAGCCCAGTGGATTGAAATCGCTCATTCCTATGTAAAATCGCTACGATAGACGGTAGATTAAAGTCGAACCGTAAAAGCTAACGATCGGGGCGTCGCAACCGGTCACACGCTGCCGAGGAAAAATGACCTGGCAGATAATCGCGGCGGCCTGGTGGGTTCGGCTCAATCCGCGAAGCGTTTTACCAGTCGCTCCAATCCGTGACCTCTTTCGAAAGCACTCAGATGAACCGATGCGTGGCCTGGAAAACGCCTTCCGCGCGGCACGCAGACACTTCTTTCAGGGGACGTTGCGGCATAGACATTGCACTGAACGTGTTTACGGCATTTGGGAATGGTTCATAAACGAATTGTCTCGTAAGTACATGTCGCAGCCAACAGGGCTTGGGCGGGTGATTACTGAGGTGATTGATAAATGGCTGACGGCTTGGAGCGAATAAAAGCCAGAATAAAACAACATCAATATGGCAGCAGAAAGCTGTCGTTCACTGTCGCAGCGCAGGAACGGTCTAGTTGGTGCTGGGCGGCTGTTGCGACCAGTGTTGCCACGTTCCTGAATGGCACTGCAATCAGCCAACAGGCATTGGTATCGCAGGCATTTGGCGTCGATTGTTCCGGCGCTAAAGGCGGAAACTCCATCTGTAACAAGGCTTGGCACCTTGTTGAAGCATTCCGTCTTTTGGACTGTCAAGTGATAACTAGGAGTTGCTCGCCACAGCTTTTGCTTGTAAAGCATGAGGTCGACGGCGGAAGACCGCTGTGTGCTCAAATAGCATGGAATTCCGGTGGGGCTCACCTAGCAACCATCGTCGGTTACAGTATAGCAAAGGATGGTACCGAGTATTTCCATGTAAGTGATCCTTGGTACGGACAAAAAGATTTGCCCGTTGCTGAATTTACGCAAAACTATGAGAGCGGAGGGACATGGACCCACACATTCCGCTTAATCCAGGCAGTCAACGAAGCTCGAACAGGACAATGAAATGCCTTTGACCATCGTTCTTCCGCCTCGGCACTGCGAGACAAAAATAGTGACTTCTTTGGAGAACATTCGACATCGGTACGTTCCTCGCCGGTGGTCGGGTAATGTTATGTCATTCCCTGTACCTACATATTCGCTCGCCCTCGCCTCTGCAGCGGCCGGGAGCTATGGCGACGCACGACAGACGGGTTGGCGTTTTCCGATAGAGATTGATGCAAGTTTGGCTTACGCAGACATATCCGATAATGATTATGCTTTCCGGGGCATTACCTCTGGTGGGATTGGCGTCGGCATACCTGCAGCGATTGCTCAGGCGTACGCGTTTGCTGATGAGAGCAAAGACATGCTGAAGATCAGGCTACTCGACATTCCAAGTATATATTCTCTTTCAGTTTGGTTGCACTACGGAAAAAACGATTGGTTTTTTGAAGTTAATCGCAATGGAGATTTCCCTGAACCAAACCCCGCCGTTGCATTTGCTGCGGTTATTGCCGAGAAGGCACAATCCAGCCCCGCGGACCTCAGCTTTGCGCGAGACGAAGACGAGGGCCCAGCAGTCCCGTCGCCATAAAAGCTAAGCGTTTAAGCGTGAGGCGGTATTTGGGGTTGTCGTCGTGTCGTTATCAGTTCTTATCGGCGGCGGTTCGACGTTCAGGTCTTGAAGCTTTTTTTCGGTATGCCCTAGCTACCAACGGTGACGCTGCATCGAAGGCCCGCAACCACCGAACGCAACCGCACCACCGGCGAATATGCCTGACCACGCGAATTTGTTACCAAGCTCCTGCTGGGAGGCTAAGCAAAAAAGGAGAACGAACGATATGGCGACCGACACGTTGGCTCTACTGATCGACGGTGACAATGCTTCACCAAAGATCATTGCAGGCCTTCTAGCTGAACTCGCGAACTACGGAACCGCCAGTGTCAGACGAATCTACGGCGACTGGACGAAACCCAATCTCAATGGTTGGAAAGAATGTCTTCTCGAGCATTCGATACAACCCGTGCAGCAATTCGCTTATACGACAGGCAAGAATGCGACCGACGGCGCGATGATCATCGACGCCATGGACCTACTCTACACCGGTCGGTTCTCAGGATTTTGCATAGTGTCTAGCGATAGTGATTTTGCCAGGTTGGCGTCGCGTATCAGAGAACAAGGTATAACGGTCTACGGCTTCGGTGAACGCAAGACGCCGAGACCATTTATCACCGCCTGCGACAAGTTCATCTACGTCGATGTGCTCAGTCCGGAGACCGAAGCCGATGTATCAGCCGTCGCCCAAATCAAAACGGTGGCAAAGCCTAAGGCCTCCATGTCGACGACGAAATCCGAAACAGTAAAGGCACCTGCCCCGCAGGGCGTGGCCGCAAGTGGAAAGCTCGACAAAGCTGCCTTGGAGATGCTCCGGAAAGCCGTCGAGGCTTCAGCGGAAGAAGATGGCCGTGCGAACCTCGCCCGTGTCGGAGCGCACCTGGCGAAACAGTCTCCAGACTTCGACGCGAGGAACTACGGATACGCGAGGCTGAGCGAGTTGGCTGAAGCTTCTGGTATACTGTCTGTAGAGCGGATCGGCGATAATCCCAAGGTCGTCATGGTCAAGCTGGGCAGTTACTGAATGCGCCGTTGCCGTGCATGATTTCTGCGTCGCAACAGAATGTTCCACCCCTTATTCTAGGCGTGTCGTACAAACATACGCGCCCCTCCACGACGGCCACCCTTCGCGGATCGCTCACGAATGAATTGGCTTTGTAAAAAAGCAAACGGTACCGGTAGCGCACTAAGTCTTTGCACATCGATCATCTTTTCTCGCGGCAGGACATCCCGCTCCAATGGGCTGACACAAGTGGGAGTTGGTTGCGAAACACGACTTACCAAACAATCGCCTACCAGTATGTGACCTCTTCGTCGCAAATCGCGCGATCAGCACTCACAGCAATCAGCTTTTCATTAGCTGTTTTCCCATTATAGATCGGGGCATGGCTAATAAGAAAACCCCAATCCACGTATTCTACTCTTGGCAGAGCGACTCGCCTAAGAAAACCAACCTCAATGCTATTCGCAAAGCTCTTGCGGACGCCTGCAAGCGGTTGGAAGCAGCGAACCCTCACCTCAAGCTAATTCCCGATGAAGCGACTCGCAATACAAGCGGCAGCCCCAATATCGCGCTTAAAATACTCGAGAAAATCGAGATGTCGGCAATCTTTATCGCTGACATCACCACCATCACGCTGCCTGGCGCGCCGAGGCCGTGTCCTAACCCCAATGTCGGCTATGAGCTTGGGTACGCAGTTGCCACATTAGGCTGGGAACGGGTCGTCCTACTATTCAACGATGCCAACGGCGAATTCCCTGCCGACCTGCCGTTCGACTTCATACAGAACCGTGCAAGCCCTTATAGTTACGCCGCCTCCGATCCTTCGTCGAAGGGCAAGGAACTCAGTGTGTTTCTTGAGTTAGCGATCAAGGCTGTGCTTGAAAAAAATCCCAAACGCCCGGCCGAGCTAAAAGGCCTGACGCGCGAGAGGATTCAACATGATCACGATGTCGAGAACATGCGCTGGCTCATGGAGTCGCTTCATTTGCCGACGCTGCAGCAGCATATTCTGGAGCTGCCGCATGCGATCTCGGACAAGGCAATCTGGTTCTTCGACAACTTTAGGGGCGTCGTAGCCAACAACCTGTTCAGTGTCTACGATACGGTCTTTCGGGAGGCGGTGAACAAGCTCTACAGCGGCTGGCTGAAGGCCCTGGCTCACGACAACCAGTATCACGACACTCCAAGTGGCAGTGTTCATGTGTTCAGCAACCCAGGCGACATGCCTTTACTAGGCGATCGGCAGAAAGCGTGGGACGAAATTGAGGCCGGTCGGCACGACATGGCTAAAGGCTTGTCCATGATTCTTGATCGAATCAGAGCCGATTACCTCGAGATCAACCTCCATAAGACCAATGCCAAAGCGTGGAAGGACTATGTGGACTTTCAGCGGGAGTTCGACGATCGGTTAGGGGTGAAGTCGAAGTCAAAGAGCGCGAAGAAGCGGTCGTCAAAGAAAACTGGCGGGAAGAAGAAGTCGGCCAAAAAAACCAGTGCAATAAAAAAGCGCAAATAGCAGATCGCTACCGAGCGATCACACGTGTCAGGTGTGGTGGACCACGTCTCGTAGACGATTGAAGTCGCCTTCAACAGAGCCTTCCGGAGAAAATCAGTTCGCTGCTATAGGCATCAAACATCTTCCGTGTTGATTAAGAAGCGGCACTTGCGGCGAGATGAGAATTCCAGGGGCAAGCAGGTGACCTATCGCAGCCAACCGGGTTGCCCTTGCCTCGCTAGTTATGAGGGCATCACCTGCTTTTCCTACTGAGCATAGCTGAGGGCAAGTCAATCGTGGGGACCGTCTAAAACTAACCCTCTACTGCGCGAGCGCCGTAAATTCTCTTGCCGAACGCAGACACGACACCCACTCCGTAGGCCCCGGCTAACCGCCCACCTCGGTCTGGATATGTGGACCCAAATACTACGTTATGGAATTGCCGTGGCGAAATTCGACAAGACGCTCGAATAGGATTTGTCGAGGTGAAAAAGCTCTCGCGGATGTACTGAACATCCGCGTACTTTGCGAGCCTCTCGCGATTGATGATATGGTCGGCCGCCGAGCGCGACACATTCGGTTCCACTGACGGGTCGCGTCGCCGCTTGTCCGGCTTCATGGTTAAGGTTTTCACGCTATGGCGGGGTGTTGGAGGCCAACCGATGATCGAACTCAGCAAGATCGAGAAGAGCTTCGGGGAAGCGGTTATCCTCAAAGACGTCTCCCTGCAGTTTCCAGAGGGAAGCGTGACAGCGCTCGTCGGTCCTTCCGGTGGCGGCAAGAGTACTTTGTTGCGCTGTATAAACCTGCTGGAACAACCTACCTCGGGATCAGTCAAAGTTGGGTCTGAGGTCGTGGAGTTTCATCCGGGACGAAGGGCTCGCTGGCAGGACATCCAAAAAATCCGGAAGCAAACAGGAATGGTCTTCCAGAACTTCCAGCTGTTTCCCCACCGAACCGCCATAGAGAACGTAATCGAAGGTCTCCTCGTCGTTCAAAAATGGACGCGAGAGAAAGCTCAGGCGAGAGCCATGGAATTGCTTACGAAGGTCGGGATGGCGCACAAAATGGACGCTTGGCCTGCGAATCTTTCAGGTGGGCAACAACAGCGTATCGCAATCGCGAGGGCCCTAGCCCCCTCACCCCAAGTCCTTCTTTGCGATGAGCCAACTTCTGCACTTGACCCCGAGTTGGCTGTAAGCGGCAAGCTGACCCCATCTGGCGTCAGTAGCGCGAGCTCAGCTATTGCGTAATGACTATTCACCAGCTGTGAGCTTCTATGTCTGCGCCTATCTCTGGAACTAGAAACTTTCATATGATCGAGGCCGTTCCGGAACGTTTCGAGGGCGCGCCGCGGCAGTTTCGGCGGCGTTGGTCCGATGATTTCAAGGAGCGAGCGGTGGCTGAGGCGATGGAGCCTGGAGCGAGTGTCTCGGCAATTGCGCGTCGCATCGGCATACACCCATCACAATTATTCGGCTGGCGTCGTGATGCTCGCGCCGAACAAGGGGGCTCTTCGGTGCCTGCGGCTGTCGAGGCGGATTTGGGGCCGATTTGTGCGCGGGCGGTGATCGAGGTGGTTATCGGCGACGTGATTATCCGGGCGGGGGTGGATGCCGATGAAGCACACCTCAGTCGCGTGATCCGAGTGGTGCGGTCGGCATGATCCCGTCGAACGTGAAAGTCTTTCTGGCGAGCCATCCGATCGACTTCCGTAAGGGACCTGACAGCTTGCTATCACTGGTTCGAGATGCTGGCAGTGATCCGTTCAACGGAGCTCTTTATGTCTTCCGGGCGAAACGAGCAGACCGGATCAAGATCGTATGGTGGGATGGCTCCGGTGTTTGTCTTTACGCTAAGCGGCTTGAGAAAGAGGAGTTCTGCTGGCCGCGCATCGGACACAGCCGGGTCCAGCTCAACAATGCCCAGCTTCTGGCTTTGGTGGATGGGATGGACTGGAAACGCGTTCGATCAACACCCATCAAGCCGCCCGAGATTGTTGGGTAAAACCCCTGCGGCGAATTGAATCATGCACCTGAAACTGCGGGCGGATCACAGCAAAATATGCTCTGATCATACCCATGACGCGACCCGATATAGAGCTCCCGGATGATGTAGAGGCACTCAAGGCCATGGTTCTTGCCATGGCCGAAAAGGCCCGCTCGCGTCGAGGCTTTGGAAAAGCAGGTCGATGATCTCGAGGCCCGAAATGCTGATGCCGATGAGCGCATCGAGCGGCTGACACAGATCCTGAAAGCTTTTGACCGCGCGCTTCGGGCGGCGTTCAGAGAAACTTGCAGCGGCCAGTGTTGATGACGAGCAGCATGCTTTTGTCTTTGAGGAGACCGAGACCGGTATTGCGGCGATCAGGGCCAAGGTTTCGAGTGGCATCAACAAAGATGGGCAAACGTCCACCGAGGCCACGCAAGGGCTTTGCGGCGCATCTGGAGCGTATCGAGGTGGTGATCGAGCCGGAAGACTTGCCGGAGCATGCGGGTAAGACCAAAATCCTGATCGGAGAAGACATATCCGAACGCTTGGATGTCGTTGCAGCGAAGTTCCGTGTCATTGTTACGCGCCGTCCCAAATACGCTTTTAAGAACGAAGACGGCGTGATCCAGGCTGCGGCCCCGACACATATCATCGAGGCGGGTATCCCAACCGAAGCGCTTCTGGCCCAGATCGCCGTCTCCAAATATGCCGATGGCCTACCACTCTATCGGCAAGAAGCGATCTACGCCCGCGACAAGGTCGAACTCGACCGCAGGCTCATGGCTCAATGGATGGGAAAGCTGGGGTTCGAGCTCGACATCCTCGCCGATTACATCCTGAACGAATCAAGAAGGCGGAACGAATATTTGCCGACGAGACGACCCTGCCGACACTGGCGCCTGGATCCGGGTCGGCGAAGACCGCTTGGTTATGGGCCTATGCCAGGGATGACCGACCGTTCGCAGGCAACAGCCCGCCCATGGTGGCCTATCGCTTCGAAGACAGTCGGGCGACCGACTGCGTGGCACGACACCTCAGCGGCTATCGCGGGATTCTGCAGGTTGACGGGTACGGGGCCCTACAGCAAACTCGTCCGCAAGGACGGCGGCAACGACGGCGTTATTCTGGCTGGCTGCTGGGCCCATAGCCGTCGCAAGTTCTATGAATTGCATGTCGCCAAGAGCTCCAGGTTGCAACTGAGACAGTCGAGCGAATGGCAACGCTCTGGGAAATAGAAGATACCGTCCGTGGTCAAAGCCCTGAGGCGCGTGTCGCTGCCCGACAAGAACGCTCGGCGGCGATAGTCCCGTGACCTCTTCACTCTCTGGCAGACGACTTTGCCGCGAGTATCAGGCAAATCCAAACTCGCCGAAGCTCTACGGTACTCGATCAAGCGTCGTGACGTCTTCGAACGCTTCTCACGGACGGCCGTGTCGAGCTCGACTCCAACATCGTCGAGCGAGCGATCAGACCTCAGGCGATAACAAGAAAAAATAGTCTCTTCGCCGGCAGCGACGGCGGCGGCAAGACATGGGCGACAATCGCGACACTTTTGCAGACTGCAAAAATGAATTCTGTCGATCCCCAGGCCTGGCTGACGCAGACGTTCGAGCGCCTTGCAAACGGCTGGCCTAGCAGCGAAATCCATACCCTTATGCCGTGGAGCTACAAGGCCTGAACGGCCTCAGCTTGCCGCTTACAGTTGGCTGCAGAGGTGATCGACGTTCTAGGCCAGCTTGCCAGGGAAGGCACGACCCATGGTCATGGCGACCCCACGACCTGCGGCTTGCATCGCAGGTATCTAACCAAGTCGTATTCCTAGAGGCTGGCAGAGTGGTGGAAGCAGGCAATCCAGATGAACTTTTCCGTTCTCACGGCATGAACGAACCGTCAGTTTGTTTCATCTATAAGTGCGGCGCAAAGTTTGTGATCGAACCATTAAGGCTGAAACAGGCCGCCGATTAAACTTTCTGAATGGGCAAGAACAACGTCGGGCGCGTCATCCACACCTCAACCAAATTATCTCATCGTGCCGCGCTAAGCTTTCCCATCGCCGCTCCTAGAACTGCGTGAGCTTCTGCAATTAGCGATGCTTCGCTGTCCCATTGCTCCTCAGGACCTCCGTGAACATCTCCCCCGTCGATGTGACTATTCCCGACCCTACTAACGCCGTTGATGATCGCTAACCGAAGTTCGTTACTGGTGTAACAACAAAAGACCACTGCATGTTCGCCGAGACTTTTCCAACCGTTTACCAGTTGCCGAGAAGACCATTACTCACGATCCATGCGACCTGTGGCTGCTTTCGGCCCCAAGTGGCCATTGCTGGCTACAAGCGAAGTAGCAAGCGTTGCGCCTCAGTGAGGCGTCTTGGACTAACATTGCACAACCTAGTACCTGCCAATCCCCATTTTCGGCAGAACAGGCCGCAAGCTGCCACCGGAGGTCGATCAGTTGTAAGAACGGTGGCGGACGTGGAACAAATTCATTATGTAGGGCTGCCCTATTTAGCCATAAGCGAGCCAACAAGTGAGCACTGCCGTCACCTTCGATTTCGACCCCGCTGAAAGCCTTGGCGACGGTTTCTTGACACCTGTATATTTCGACAATGAAGTGCTGGTGAAGCATCTCTACAGCAAGACAATTGCGGTCGAGTTCGCGAGCGAGACCTATGGCACCATCTATTGGCCTGACGATTATATGTCTTTCGGCATCAACTCAAAGAATACCGTAATCGCGTGGACTGGGCGACTTGAAGGGATTGCCTGAATCCGAACAACATCATTGGCGCGATCACAACATCCCATCTCAGCACGATATGAAATCGGAATTCTACGACGCACAGATCGGAGCCGAGTTCACGGAACCCCCGATCGGCATCCAAGCGATCAACGCGCTCGAGAAGTGGAACATTGGGTTCGCGGCAAAGCACGGCTTTAGGCTTTACAAACCTACCTCGTTCAAGGATCGCCTTGAGGCCGTCCGCCGATACCGCAGAAATCATCATAAAGTCCGAAGACGACTTCATCCGTTCATAAGCGAGCTGAATGAGATCATAAACGAGAACGTCGACACGCCAGCGCTGCGAACTTTTCTCACCAGCAAAGGTGTGAAGTTTCGACACGGGGAAAAAGGGCAACAAATTACTAGAACACGTCTACAACGATGTCCTGGGCGACAGCACCAACTTGATAGCCCCATTCTTCTGGCTCTACGATCTACGGCTTTGGGCCGATCACGACATGGGCGACGACAAGCTGAAGAACGTTGCGGCGCATCTAGCGTGTCACCAACCTGACCGACTATGAGGGCATTCTAACGCGCCAGATGACAGAGTTGCGCGATGCTGCCAAGAAACTACAGGAGAACTACGCGTAGCTTTGCTCGTATTCCCCTTCGAAAAGAAACCACTGTCCAAGACCATCATTCCGCGGCTAGCCCCGAATCCGGCACTGGATCGCTTAACGGTGCGCATCTGAGTTCTCTGTTACAGCTTAAAGCAGAAGCGGTTCCGCGTCTCGCTGTTGAGCGCACAAAGCGTATATCCGTCGTCCGAATAAGGGATGGACGGCTTGCCGTTTATCGTGAAGAAGTCGCCGTCGCGCGCAAGTATGGTCTTGTTGCCCGTCGGCCATAGGAATTCGTAACGGTCAAATCGCCGATTCTCTACGATGACATTTATGTTCATTGTAGCTTCACAGGGTTCAATCTTGCTTTCGCCACTGGGTACTGAAGACCGCACACGTGGCGGGACACTTTCGCACCGATTATCGCTTTTCGGGACGTAGCACCCTCACTTGCCGCTGTCCCACCGAGTTCTTTGAGCGTGAGGCCGGGCCGATATGAAGCGAGTTGGTTGATCCCCCAACTCCGATCGGCAAAATCATCGACAGTGCATGCTCCCTGGCCCAACAGGACGTTGTACATCCCGTTGTAACCGCAACCCTGCAGGCCGTTTCCATTGATCGCAATCACGCAACCCGCTTCGGAATATCCGGCATCGCTGCTCGTCACCGGAATAGTATCCGGTGCCATTTGAAATCTTCAGGAGTTTGACGACAGACTCGTCCTGCGTGACGGGTTTCTTGAATTTACGCACATCAACGGGGTCCTTCATCAGGCCCACTTGCCAATGGAAGGAATTCTCGCACGCATAATACGCGCGTTCTTCAGGTGGGACAGATTGCTCAGGAATGCCTATAAGCTCGATTTCGAAGCGGCCAGCTTTCTCGACGGTATCAACGTAGAAGAAATCGTTGCCTGTATGCCGGAGCATCTCTTGAATGAGATCAGGGCGCATCATCGTCGAGTTCGACCAAGGGATCAGATTATTGGAGAGCACCATGATCTTGCTCATGTCTTCTAAGGCGACGTCATGGGCGACGGCCAGCGCTTTGGTGCTGATCAGGCTCTCTTCCTTCAGGGCGAGAAACGGCCGATGAAAACCGAGTTTACCGGCGATGTGGAGCTTACGATTGACGAAGGTGACCTCGGGTCCCTGTGCAATTCCCATCATGAACATGATGGCGCACATGGAATAGCATTCCGCACCTTCGTCAATGACCGTGCCAACGCCGTTCTTATAGAAGAATTCAGCGAGTTTGACGCCCTCTGTGACGTTCCCTCCCGGACTGTTGAGGCAGATTGTGTCGCGCGCCGAACTCTCGCCATCGAAACCAAGAAACTCTTTGGCAGCGATTTCTACCAAGCGGGAAAAGTCGCCGGAGACAATCTCTCCTTCTAGCGAGAGAACACAGGTCTCTTTTGTGGACTTCTTTATGTCAGCACCAGAGGCTGCGCCTGCCTGTAAGAATAGCAGAGCGACAATGGACATCAACGGCGAACAAATATGCCACGATAATCTGTGCAGTTTCCCCATCTGCCCTTCCCGTAAGGTTCACATCATCGATACAGACCGATCCCCTCGGGCTGATCACCTCGAACCTCTGTTCGTTCACCCTATCTCATTTTCTACGTCGTTGTAGTGAAGTTTCGGTTGATTGGTGGGTAAGCATACGGTGAAAATCGCAGGTCATGCCGCTTGAGCGTCAAATCTCGACGAA
Source organism: Glebionis coronaria (assembly GCA_025667525.1). Taxonomy (NCBI): domain Eukaryota; kingdom Viridiplantae; phylum Streptophyta; class Magnoliopsida; order Asterales; family Asteraceae; genus Glebionis; species Glebionis coronaria. Next base: position 50,164 of record JANFOE010002116.1, on the reverse strand, counting down.
TTTGGTCAGCGTGTCCGCGACGTGGGCAAAAACGTCGGCCAGCCACGCCTGCGGATTGACGTCGTTGAGCTTTGCCGTCCGCCCAGCTGTTTCGCTTCAGAGGAGAGTGGTACGCATCTGACATCTGTTTCGAATAGCGTTGAAAGATGACCCAAACTAGGCTCGCTCCGGATAACCGAATTAAGCGCAATCGTTGCATCAGCGTGTCATTAACCATCATAGACGATCTCAAGCCGAGGACGCTATCACAGGCCAGGATATTAATATTGGGTAGATCAGGTTAAACAGCACTGCGCAAAGGGTCTTAATGAACATGAGAACATCTGCTCTTGGAGGAATTATCGGTATCGCCTGGAGCGCCGCAGCCATAGCGCAGACGACAGATTTACCAACACCGCAAGAAGCAGCCCGAGCATACGTCAAAGCGACGAATTCGATGGGAATGGTCTGGGAAAAGAAAAAGGAGGGGGATTATATCGTAACCCTTGGTGAGTGCGCAAAAAGCACATCTGGACCAGGCGTGATTTGCATAGCCTCCATCAAGACGAATGTTCCAAACGCAAAGCCATTTCATAATAAGCTCGGCTTTTCCAGATCGTCATCAGGGGAGTGGGCAGCAACATTTGAACGTTGATATGACCCTCCGGGCGCAAAAGTGTTCTGAATAGCCCCTAGATTTGTAGACGCCTTCTTTCCTAATTTTGAGGCAGGAAGAGCATCATGAGCAAATCGAATTTCAGCGAAGATTTTAAGCGCGACGCTGTGCGTCAGATCACGGAACGAGGCTATCCGGTTGCGGAGGTTTCTCAGCGCCTCGGTGTGAGCCAGCATTCCCTGTATGAGTGGAAGAAGAAGTTTGCCGCGTCGAACGCCAAAGGCAACGACGAGGCCGAGGAGATCAGGCGGCTGAAGAAGGAACTGGCTCGCGTCACCGAGGAGCGAGACATCCTAAAAAACGATCACGGGCTTTGGTCCGCCTGTGCGCTGTAGAAACAGGTCGTGCTAAGCTTCCTGTCAATCAGCACCGAACATTCACCCCTTTTACTTATCCAATTTTGACCCCCCTGTATGCGATCAGCGCTTGGCCTGCCCGGCGCTGGCCGGGGTTGCACAGGGTAGGCCAAGTGCGGGTGATGGGTATCTTCGGCTTTAGCTTTGAGAGCGGTTCTTGAAGCGCCAAGATTCGTTTCCGGTTTCTAAGATTTCGCAGTGATGGGTGAGACGGTCGAGGAGTGCGGTTGTCATCTTCGCATCACCAAACACCGACGGCCATTCACCGAAAGCCAGGTTTGTCGTGACGATGATAGAGGTGCGCTCGTAGAGCCTGCTGATCAGGTGGAACAGGAGCTGACCTCCGGCCTGCGCGAACGGCAGATAGCCGAGTTCATCGAGGATGATGAAGTCGAGGCGCGTAAGGTAATCGGCCATCCGACCTTGCTTGCCGTTGCGTGTCTCTGTTTCCAGCCGGTTAACCAGGTCAACGACATTGTAGAAGCGTCCACGTGTGCCGTTACGGATGAGCGCACGCGCAATTGCAATGGCGAGATGGCTCTTGCCCGTTCCTGTGCCGCCGACAAGGACGACATTCCGCTGGTCGGCGACGAATGTGCCCGTCGCCAGCTCCCGCACCAGGGATTCATTGATGGGCGTATCTGCAAAATCAAAGTCATCGATGTCTTTCGCCAGCGGCAGCTTGGCAATGGTGAGCTGGTAACGAATGGAGCGTGCCTGCTTCTCGGCGATTTCCGACTGCAGGAGGTCACCGACAATGCGCGGTGGTTCGTACTGCCGTTTTATGCCGTTGCCCATGACCTCGTCGTAGGCACTACGCATTCCATAGAGCTTCAATGTGCTCATCAGTTCCAGAACCTGTGTGCGTTCCATCAACTTGCCCTCCTGAGCCTGTCGTAACGGGCGCAGTCGGCGACCGGCTCATGGGCAAGCCGAAGCGCATCCGGGATTTGCAGGGTAGCTGCGGGAGCCGTATCGCGGCTTCGCGCCAGAATGTTGATGATCACCGAGGCCGAGCAGACGCCGTGATCGAGTGCTTCCTGGCAGGCAGCTTCGACGGCGGTAAGACCATCGGCAGGAACGCATCCGAGTATGGTGACCATCTGTCGATCACCGTCGTCAGCGCTCTTCAATCGCTTGCGGACCTTCTCCATCGCGGTTGGCAAGACCCATTCGCGGAACGGAGCGCCGTTACGCAAAGCACCGGGTTTGCGAGCAAGAACAGGAACATAGTGCCAAGGGTCGTAGATGGTGTCGCCACGACCAAAGCTGCGCTGGTGTTCAGCGACCGTCACTCCATCCTGCTTTATGACGACCCGATCAGCGTAAGCGTGAACCTCGACAGGGCGGCCTACGGCTGTCGACAGGACGGAATATTTGTTGTTGTCGAAGCGGACGGTACAGGTCTTCGACACCGAGGCTGGGACGCTGTGGAACCCGTCGAATGGACCGACGTAGCGCACAAGGCTGCCACGCTCGGCCTCGAACATCTGCCAGATCGTCTGCACCGTCTGTTCGGGATGACTATGGGCCTTGGCATAGCCAACGCATTTATCGAGGAGCCAAGCATTCAATTCCTCCAGGCTTTTGACTCTGAGACGCGGCGTGAAGAAGCGCTCGCGCACAAGGCCGACCTGGTTCTCGACCTGACCCTTCTCCCACCCCGATGCAGGGGTGCAGGCGACCGGTTGAACGAGATAATGGCTGCACATTTGCAGGAAGCGGCGATTGTACAGCCGCTCCTTGCCGATAAAGACCGCCTCGACCGCCGTCTTCATGTTGTCGTAGATGCCGCGCGTGCAGGTGCCACGGAAGAAGTCGAAGGCCTTGTCGTGGGCGTCGAAGACCATCTCCTGGCTCTCACGCATATAGGCTCGGGCAAACATCATCCGGCTGTGGCAGAGGCGGACATGAGCGACCTTCACCGTGGTCGTCACACCGTTGATCAGAACGATCTCATGGCTCCAGTCAAACTGATAGGCTTCACCGGGCGCGTAGTAGAGCGGCACGTAGGCTTCGGCCGTCACAGAACCACGGCTCTTGGACCAGGCCTTGGCATATCGGCGAACGGTGTCGTAACTGCCGTCATAACCAAGTGACCGGACCTCTTCGTAAATCCGGATCAGTGTCAACCGGTCGCGCGACGCCTTGCCTTCATTGGCAATCAGAAACCGCTCGACATCACCCTTCCAAGCTCCCATCCGGGGCAAGGGTTGATGCCCACGCTTGTAGGCAAACTCAGTCGCATCGGACCGCAGAATTTTGCGCACAGTATTGCGAGAAACATTCAGCTCTCTGGCAATCTTCTTCACCGACCAGCCCTGAACATGGAAGGCTCGTCGGACACGGGCAATCGTATCCACTCTCTTCAACTCCCTACTCCATCCGCTGCCAAAAGCCGGATGGTCGGATGAAATCCAGAGGGGGTCAAAATTGGATAAGTATTACCCCACCAGAGGGGTCAACATTCCATGCTTAAACACAAGCTTCCGGCCGGAGGGGAGTTGCCGACTGCTTATTGGAGGCTTTCGACCCCGTTAAAAAACGTGGCACATGGGCTGTTGCGAACTTGAGAGTGGTGACGCGGCTTCGACGGCGATCCCGGTTAGGAAAATGACGAACTTGCACAGGCCAGCCCCTCCTGAACCGAAGGAGGAGAAGCCATGCCCAAGACAAAATCATCCGCGCCGCAGAACCTCACCCGTATGAACCCCGGCGCAGCTGCTATCGACATCGGGTCCACGATGCACATGGCGGCCGTCAATCCGAACAGCGACGATATGCCAATCCGAGCCTTTGGCACCTTCACCCATGACCTGCATGATCTCGCCGCCTGGTTCAGATCCTGTGGCGTCACAAGCGTGGCGATGGAATCGACCGGCGTCTACTGGATACCGGCATTCGAGATCCTGGAGCAGCACGGCTTTGAGGTGATCCTGGTCAATGCACGCTACGCGAAGAACGTCCCGGGGCGGAAGACCGACGTCAATGATGCGGCATGGCTGCGCCAGCTGCATTCTTATGGCCTGCTGCGCGGAAGCTTTCGGCCGAATGCCCAGATCGCAACGCTGCGTGCCTATCTGCGTCAGCGAGAACGGCTGGTCGAGTATGCGGCCGCCCATATCCAGCATATGCAGAAGGCCTTGATGGAGATGAACCTGCAGCTCCATCATGTCGTCTCCGACATCACCGGCGTAACAGGCATGAAAATCATACGGGCGATTGTCGCCGGCGAGCGCGATCCCGACGTCCTGGCATCATTGCGCGATGTTCGCTGCCACTCCTCTGTCGACACGATCAGAGCATCGCTGATCGGTAACGATCGTGATGAGCATGTTTTTGCGCTTTCCCAATCGCTGCAGCTTTACGACTTCTATCAGCTAAAGATGATTGAATGCGACCGCAAGCTGGAGGCATCGATTGCTTCCATGACCGCCGAGCCTGAAGCCCCGCTTGCGCCGCTGCCAAAAATCCGGACGAAGACCAAGCAGACGAATGCGCCGTCCTTCGATGTCCGAGCCGCACTATACGGCCTTACGGGAGCAGATTTGACCCAGATTCACGGCCTCGGCTCTTCGCTCGCACTCAAGCTCATCGGCGAGTGCGGAACGGATTTGCGGGCATGGCCAACCGCCAAGCACTTTACATCATGGCTCTGCCTCGCCCCGGGCAACAAGATCTCGGGAGGCAAAGTTCTATCATCGCGAACACGTCGGTCGTCCAGTCGAGCGGCGGCACTGTTGCGATTGGCCGCAACCACGATCGGGCGAAGTGACACTGCCCTCGGTGCGTTTTACCGCCGGTTGGCCGGGCGTATCGGAAAGCAGAAAGCGGTGACAGCGACGGCACGCAAGATTGCAGTCCTGTTCTATAATGCACTGCGGTTTCGAGTGATATACCGCGATCCAGGCGCTGCGGCCTATGACGAGCGACACCGAGGCCGCGTCATTGCCAACCTCCAGCGCCGCGCCCGGTCTCTGGGCTATCAACTCGAACCCATGATTGCTGCAGAATGTGTTTCTTAGGAAAGCGGCCGCGTATTTCGCCAGGGATGCAAAGTGAAGTACGCGTTCATTGCCCTGCATCGCTTGCAGTTTTCGGTGCGGACGATGTGCCGTCTCCTGCGGGTTCACCCGAGTGGATTTTACACCTGGCTGAAGAACCCGCTGAGCAGGCGAGCCAACGAGGACAGGCGACAGACCGATTTGCTCCTGAAGGCATGGGAAGAAAGCGGCAAGGTCTACGGTTATCGCAAGCTGCACGACGATCTTCTTGATCAGGGCGAGATATGCTGCCCAAACCGGGTTGCGCGTCTGACGCGTCTCGCCGGGATCAAGGCGCAGATCGGTTACAAACGCCGTCCCGGCATCTATGGCGGCAGGCCTGCCGTCGCTATCGACAACACACTCGATCGGCAATTTGACGTCGCGGCTCCGGACAAGGCCTGGGTCACGGACATCACCTACATCCGAACCTGCGAGGGCTTCGCTTACCTTGCGGTCGTCATCGACCTTTATTCGCGCAGGGTCATCGGCTGGGCTATGCAGAGCCGACAGACCACGGACGTCGTATTGCAGGCTCTGCTCATGGCGGTGTGGAGGCGAAAGCCGAAGGACAAGGTGCTGATTCATTCGGATCAGGGTTCGCAGTTCACCAGCATGGATTGGGCCTCGTTCCTCAAGCACCACAATCTGGTTCACTCAATGAGCCGACGCGGCAACTGCCATGACAATGCGGTGGCCGAGAGCTTCTTCAATCTTCTGAAGCGAGAGCGGATACGTCGCAGGGTCTACCGTTCACGCGATGAAGCTCGCCAGGATGTGTTCGACTACATCGAGATGTTCTACAACCCGAAACGCAAACACGTCAGAAACGGAATGCTGTCGCCCGTCGAGTTCGAGAGGCAGCAGAAAATCGAACCCGGGGGTGTCTACGAAACTCGGGGCTATTCATCCCGCTGATTGACGGCATCTGTCGCTTATGGCAGGACAGCTACGCCGAACCGTCGGCCAGAAATTCCTACGTAGGGGGATATCATGAGGCAGATACTTTTGCTGAGGCAAACCGAACTCTAAGCGCATAAGCGCAAGTTCACCCTTTCGCTTGTGCGCCACGCCCGAACTTTCATCGAGCATTGGAGCACTTATGCGAGCTATCGCGACCACGCCGGCTCCCGGCGACGAGGTCTTTGACGTGAATTCCGAGATCGGCGGGACATTCACGGTCTCCATCATAGAAGATATTGGTGACGGAACCGTTATAGTCCGTATTCTGTATGGTGAGATCAAGGAAGACGGTTGGAAATCTTTCGGTCTTTTTGACGGAAATGTATTCAAAACGCGGAGAGCGCGCCTTACCAATAGGCGCATTTTACGCTGACGTCCTGTGGCCATCCCCGCAACAGCGAGGGATGGCCAATTCCGGAGCATGTACCATCACCCACTCTCTTCATTTACTCAAGGCACTTATCAAACCCGGTGTGGCAGCTTTCCATATTGCGCGTGGCATTTGACGCGATAGCATGCATCTGAAAGCGAACGGGGGCAGAGGTCGTGTTTCAGCGTATTCTATTGGTAGCGGTTACGGCATCCATCGCTTGTGCCGGCGTCTCACATGCGAACATCACCCTTGAGCGTGTTCCAATTGACGGCTCCTCACCCGTTCTCCTGCTGAAAGGTGAGTTCACGACATCGGACAATCCTGACCAACTTGCGCGTGAAGTCGCCGCAAGCGGTGCCAAGCTGATCACCTTCAATAGCAACGGAGGCAACGTCGCTACGGCGATGGCGTATGGGAGGATGATCAGATCGCTCGGGCTATCGACGCTGCAGCTCCGGTCCGCCGAATGCGCTTCAGCCTGTGCACTCGCTTTCGTCGGAGGCGTGAACCGGCAGGCAGAGCCCGGCGCGATCGGTGTGCATCAATCCTCTTTCTCCCCGGAAACGATTGTCGAAGGGCACACTGCAGTCGCTGCCGTTCAGGCGCTGACAGCCCAGATAATGACGTACCTTGTGGAGATGGATGTCGACCCAAAACTGCTCCAACTCAGCCTGTCCGTTCCCAGCAACGACATGCGGTATCTCACCGCCAGCGAGATGCAGAGCTATAAAGTGACGTGGGGAAATCTAGCCGACCTGTCGGAATCCGCTGCTGCATCCAAGGTGGCACCAACGGTGGTGCCTGCAACTCCACAAACCACTGAAGCCAATTTGCCGACAGCAGAGGAAAAAGCATTAGCCTTCGTAGCGTCATACCATGACGCTTGGTCCCGCGGGAACGTAGAAGCGCTGACGTTTTTGGAAAAGGCGTACGGCGACACTGTCGACTTCTACGGCAAACCCACACCTAAATCCGTGGTGATTGGCGAGAAGCGGAAATTTGCGGCCAGATGGCCAGTCCGCGCCTACAGCGTGCAGGCAGGCTCGACGAAGGTCGATTGCACGGAAACCTGCAAGGTTGACGGCATCGTTGACTGGTACACGAAACGCGACGTCGGGAACCGTTTTTCATCCGGCTCGGCCGAGTTCTCTCTGGTTTGGGACCAGATGGCGGGCGTGATCATCTCCGAAACGAGCAAGGTTATCCAGACCGACAAGGGCGTCTCTCAACCTGTACGTCTGATATCCCAGTGGACGGAACAGAATGCTGCCTGCCGTGGCGGCAGAGGAGACCTGCCGGAAACAAACGCGGCCTGTGAACGACGCGAAGTCATCAGCAACAAGCTGGAGGCTGCAGGATGGTGTTATGGTCGTGAGGGAGAATATGGCTATCAGATGCGATGGCATGCCTGTGACTCGACAACCTACAATCAGGAAAGCGCGGGAGGGATTGCTTCCAGCGCGACGTTCAAGAAGCCAGACCTTTCCAGCTACCCTGCTCAAGGTCGTCTTTCCGGAAACACCGTTATGCCCGACTTCAAGGGGCGCGATCGAGAATTCAACAGTTTCAGAACCCGTATTCGAGACGGTATGCGTCAAGGGCCAAACTTCGCTGGCCGATATACCCTTATCCAGATCGGTTGTGGTACAGGGTGCTCATTCGTTATCGTCGCCAACAATCAAACGGGCCGCCCGGGTCCGTTCCCCCGTGGCGGGGAAGAGCACATGTATCTGAGCTTGGACTTTCGCCGCGACAGCCGACTGGTGGCCGCTCAATGGCTGAACTACGACACCAATACATGTGTGGTCGAGTTCTTCGATTTTGACCGAGATATTTGGAAACCAATCGCCAAAACTGACGTCGGTAAAGACGACGCGTGCTATCGGACGATCGCCGAAAATCTCCGTTGAGTTCAGTTTAGCTAAGAACTTCCTCCGAGCTAAAAACCACCTGGCTGCGTCCGGGCCGTTTACGCACGCGCCCGCCGAAGGCCAAGAGCGACCACTTGCGGGCTACAGGTCACTGAAATCAACCTTTAAGTTGAGAGTAGCAATCATTGCTGCTTGCGGAGCATTTTAGCCCTCGGCAATATACCGCGGGGGCTCTTATGAAAAAACGCTACTGGATACTTTGCGGACTTATCCTGTTCGGCATTTCGAAATTTTGGGGAACACCGTCGGAGCACGGAAGAACGACACCGTCGTCGAGTTTCTCAGAGGAAGCACGCGCCCCGAAAGCCCCGCCATCAACGATGAACGACCAACGGGCGACCTTTCCTCCTGCACACGCCTCTTCCGAGTCGAGCGAGGCGGCCAGCCCGCGCGCTATCGCTGAAACAACTACCAAGTTCGTCAGTGGGAACGGCGTTGCACTGCGTGGTGCACCAAATCCAAAGTCTCAAATCATTGACAGACTGGATAGAGGACGGAAAGTCGAACTCCTTCAGTCGGATTTACAATGGTCCAGGATCAAAGATGTTCTGACTCAAAAAGAAGGATGGGTAGCGACCAGGTTTTTGCAGGATGACAACCCCAAGCGGGAGGAAATCTCAAAACCTTCGGAACCAAAGAGTAAGCCTCCGCCGACACTATCACCCGCCATCATCATCCAGCGGATCATTGCTGAATCCCTGGCCAACTACCCCGGTACATGCGCCTGTCCCTACAGCACGGACCGCAGAGGCCGAAGATGTGGCAGCCGAAGTGCATATTCAAAGCCGGGCGGTTATGCGCCGATCTGTTTCGCGCAGGACGTTACGAAATCGATGATCGAAGCCTATCGCTGACTTATTGGAAGCGCAGCCAAAGATGCCGGCACGCTCCTGAAACTGAATTACCCCGACATCATCCTATCCATCACCTCATCTCTGCTTCGCGCGCTGATCCAGCGCTTTCCGCAGTGGTTTGGACTCTGGAAATACTTCTGCCACCGCAGCGAATTGGTCATCGTCCAAGTCTGCCAATACATCGGCGCTTCTCTCGACGTTAGCCGCCCCACTGAGCTCTCTGACGACCGGAGCTACTATTTTGATTTGAGCAACCGAGCATAACGGCAGCAAAGAAATGAACGCATTAGCCAAGGAGCTTCGCTGACTTTGACCTCGCGCGAGTTTTGCGATCTCATCGATCTCCGAAAATACAAGCGCGTCGGCCTTTGTGCGCCCGCTGCCAGCGAATAACGCGCCTATTGCGGAAACGAAAAACGGGACGCTAAGTGATCTCTTTCTCGCCAGAATTTGAGCAACAAGCCGTTGTGCCTGTTGATCTGTGAGGCTCGAGTCCTCGAGCATTTCGCGGAATATCGTCGAGAAATCCTTATCTAACGCCTCAGCCCAAATCCACAATGAGCCATCCGGCTCTCCTTCATACGGCACCGGCGCTGATGAGAGGATGGCCGCCGTAATGGCCCTTCTACGAGCCGTGTCCGCATCGGAGGCTATGGCTCCGATAATCTCTTTGACTGCTAAGGGTTCGGGTTTGCTACTGGCCAAAGCGGACGCAACGCCAGATGGCTCGATTTCTGAAACGATCGAACTAATGCCTGCAATCACGGATTCCGGTGTCGAGTCCCATATCAAGGGGACTAGCGCTGCAATTGCTGGACGCGAGGTCTCGGGAGCTATACCCTTGTCAACCATCTCAACCAAAGATTCGAAGACGTGCCCAATTCCCTCGGCGGCGCGATGGTTATTGATGAATTGTGTCGCTCTGGCCGACAGGTACTCGCCATCGTACGTACCAATTTCGATGCTTGGTCTCGGCCACTTTCCTCTAATCTCACGATGAATGACTATGTAGGTTTCCGGACTACCGAAGGCCTGCTCGAAGATCGTATACAACGATTTTCCAGAAGAGCTTTCCGGAAGAGCAGGTATCAGGCGAAGCGCCGGCGGAAAGAAAGCCGAGACAATTTTCACCTGCGCTGCTGCGTTACTTACGCGATCTGCCAATAATTGGGCATGTGATTGCAACGGCGGAGAGCCCCACTGATCCAAGTCGGAAGTTTCCACAATTTTCCGATAGCGATTAAGCTCTTGGTCGTCCGGCTGCGTTCTGTTGAGTACGGCAGTCAATTGCACGACCCATGTCGCCTTCTGTTCGTCCGACAGCTCAGAGAGGCTGCGGGCTACATAGTGCAGTGCGCTTTCACTCACCTCCTTGATTGCGAGCGCCGCAAGTTGGTCGATTAGAGACTGCCACGTTCCGAGATGAGCACCCCTCATGATCTCAGCAGCACGCTCGAACCGAGGACCCAGTTCGCTGTAACCCGCCCATTCCAGAAGCAAGGGTAAAAGCCCTTCGGCGGTATCCTTCTCCGTGGCGTTAGACCATCCTACAAAAAGATCAAGGAAATGGTTTGAACCAGCCTCCCAATCCAGCGCCCATGATTCGACGTCGTTCAATTCTTTGACGAGCCGATCTGCAAACGCAAGGAGATACACGTTTGCTTGAGCAGCCGACGCGCCACTCGCATATTTTACGGCCAATTCCCAAGAGGCTGCAACCGCTTCTTTCTGACGGGCGGCAACCATGGATGTCAACTGCGCCCAGATAACCGCGCGGCTTTCTTGACCTTCCTGCTCCTGCGCGTTCTGGATATTTCGAACTGTCATCAATATTCGATGCACGTCGCCTATCTGCGGCTTAGGAGCTTTCAGTTCCGCTATGAAGCGATCCACGTAGTCAGCTCCGAGGAGCTTGACAAGCCCCCCAGGCTGCTCCTCAACCCATGCCTCTAAGGTACTGAACGGTAACGTTGTCGTCCCCTCCTTTGCGACAACCTCTCGAACCAGAAGCCATTCCTTGAACACATTGTCCGTCGCATGGTGCAGGCCGTTAGCCTCACGCACATCCAGTGCCAGTAACACAGCATCCTCAACAGCTTCGACCAATTCACCAAGACTGGGCGACTCGCCGGTCGGCAGGGGCCATGCCACATGTTGAGCGGTGAGAAGGTCCTCAACGAATCGCGTTGCGACGTCGCGCCGGTCATCAGCGCCGACCGTTTCGATCACTATGCGCGCCCGCTTCGGCCCTACGTTCACCCGGACTTGTTGAAGTTGGATCAGGCTACGCGCCAACGGAACCATGATGCCATTTCGAAGCTCGGCCGGAATTCGGTCTGCAACCGCTGCAAGTACGCGAGCGCCATTTATGCGCCTTGCTTCCGTCTCATCCGTCAAATCCTCGGTCAATTCGCGCAGAAGCAGCACGTCGTCGCGATCAAGCGGGCGGTTGTCGAGATGGCGGCCAAACACCTCAAGGACGCCTCTAATGTCACCGGAGACGAAGGCGTCATTCAGAGCCGAAGCGCCGTCACCGAACTTCCGGCTCTTGGAATCCTCGGCCAAGAGCAACAGAGGCTGTAATGATTTCGGCCAGCGCACGCTCGAGAGACTCGCTAGATACTGACGAAGTTGCCGATGCTCCGGCCGCACCTCACTTTGAACTTTCTCATCTTTCAGGACAAGAAATTCCTTTAATGCGAACTCTGCGCCGGGTGATAAGGCGGAGCCGGATTCCCCGCGGAGAACGATGCGACTGAACTCCTGAATAAGCTCGTGGCGCTTCTGGAGCGCATTGTAGAAGTCGGGAAAGTCTACACGGAGTACGCAGAGAGCGGCAAGGGCGATCGGATGCTTAGTCACGGCCCCGGCATATAGCCCCCCAGGCAGTTTGGAGCTGTCTCCATCACGTTCGCGTCTGACGGCGAGCCACCACGTCTGGGAGAAGGCGTTAATCAACTGAATAGCGTTTCTAGGGCTTTGGACGCCCACATGGATGAGCCGATCTATTACATCTTGCAAGGACGCGCCGCTGGCGACTCTAATTTCCTCGGCGATGGAGCCCGCCGAAGCCAATTTATCCGTCGCGAACTGCCGCATGTCCAGCTTGGGAAGCGGAGGGATTTCCAATCGAAACTGAAAGAGTCGATCAAGGTATCGTCTCGCGTCAGCGCGGGTGAAGACAGAGCCCGGCAGTTCAACAAGACGGCCTCTATTCTTCGATAACGCGTCGGCAACTCGATCCTCGTCACAAGAGATGACAAAAATCACCCCGAAATGCTCGGAATCGGCTTTGGATGACAGCTCGAGAAACGTTCGGATCGCATCCAGCCCTGATACCATTTCGGTAGCGGACAGACGGTCCAAGTCATCGACAAAGACAACAAGCCGCTCGCACTTTTTGTTCTTTTTCCGGAACTCGGCGATTTGGCGGACTAAAAGCCGCTCGTATTCCTCGCCGCTGCTGGTCGGAAATTTAATTGTCGTCTGAGGGCTGAATAAAGCTGGCGAGCGAACTCGAAGATCGACAACGTGCTTAGTGAGAAAGATGGAGACCAAACCGGCAACAGATACGACCGCGCTAGCCGTTATCGATCCGCTGCCACCGAGAAAAAGCGCTGCACAGGTCAGGATGGCAACACTTGCGATGAGCAGAATTCCAAACAAGAAAAGTGAAGCCGTAACCTGAAAAAGTGCCTCTTTAGACCACTCCCACCAGTCACGCTTTGTCTGGGCGATCGCTGATACCTGATTGTAGAGTTCGCGCCTGAGCGCCTCCTCGTCACCGCCGAGTTCAGTGAAAGCATGCCGCAGAAGCGCGCGCTTGAGGTCCTGTTCCCCGCCGTAGCGCCAAGCATTGAACGTGATAGCGCGAACCTTGTCACTCCGACGCGCGCCTCGAGCTCCGACTTTGTCGTCGCGTAGCGATCTTAGGTACAGCTCCTTTATCGTGCTTTTGCCCGTACCCCAAGAGCCGAGCAACCCAATGCTGAACGGAGGAGCGTGATCGCCTTCGATTAGGTTCCTCAGAACCTCCGCGAAGTGGTAGTGCCCAAAGGCGTCTCCAGACAGTTCGGCGAGTTCCTTGTCTAGGATGCTCGCCATCGTGTTAGTTGAAAACGTAGCAATTTTGTTCATGAAGCCCCAGCCTTTGCCATGAACGTACAACACGTATCGGTAGCGTCAACGTGTGAAGCAACTATTTGCACGGTCGTCTCTCATACTCTGGTTATAAAGCATGAAAAGCCGAGATGCGTTTCCAGCACGTCGACCAGATCGACTAATTTGAGATGGAGGAATTCTCACGCCTAATCGAATGAAACTGGGAATTGCGCTGTATGAAGATTGCACGGAAATCTCGCGCAAAGTAAGCTTCCCTACCCGCTAAATACTCGAACGTCTCCTGGACCCTATATGCCTTCTTCCGACAACACGCTATCATCCAAAAAGAAACAATTTCGCTGGCTTCACTTGAGCGATATTCACGTGGGGGTTAGCAGGCAGCCGTATCTTTGGCCGAGGTTCAGCCGTTTGTTGGATGCTGATCTTGAAAAGCTGCTTAGGCGGGCGGGTGACATCGATCTAATCGTATTTTCAGGCGACATGGTCCAAAGCGGCTCCCGCGAAGAGTACGACCTGTTTGATCAAACGCTTGAGAAGATAATAGACCGCATAGCAGAGGTGCAAGCCCGCCCAAAAGTCGTAGCACTTCCCGGAAATCATGATTTGGTGCGGCCAGACGCACTATCGAGCCAGGCGTTCGCCCTTAAAGCCTATTGGGATAGTCCTGAGATCAGGGAGCGTTTCTGGGACGCGAAGGGACAGGAATATCGCACCTTCATCGACCGTGTCTTTGCGAATTATACTGCCTGGCAGTGTAGACTCATCGATAAGGGAACACATGTGGCTCCTGACAAAACAGGGCTTCTACCTGGCGACGCATCATATTTGGTGAATACCTCGAGCGGCACGTTGGGTATCGCTGCGCTGAATTCCACCTGGCTTCAGCTAGGAGCGGAAGATTATACCGGCAAGCTTCACGTGGATGCGAGGCAACTACTTGCGATAACCGACAACGATCCTGATCGATGGGCGCGGACGAATGATGTGAGCTTGTTGGTTACCCATCAGCCGCCCGACTGGCTACATCCTTCAAATCCATCGTCTTGGGAAAACGACGTCAATCCATCGGGCCGCTTTGACGCACACATGTTTGGACACATGCATACCCCCGATACGACGTCTGTCACCCATGGCGGAAATCATGCCAGGAGAAGCCTACAAGCAGCTTCGTTGTTTGGCATGCAGTATTACCAAGAGAAATACGAGAGAATACAAGGTTACTCGTTGTGTGAAATAGCAGTACTTAATGCACAGAGAACATTGACGGTTTGGCCTCGTAGATTGATTGACACCGCTGGGGGTGAAAAGAAGCTCGGCCAAGACCTCAGCCAAGGTATCGACGAGGAAACCGGTAGCTTCTCATTTGCATATTCTTTGAAAGAAAGAGGCAAACACACCGCAATAATTCAAGCTCCGGAACCCAGCTCGCCAGACCGCCCCTCTGACACCGATATGGTAGCCCTTAGTCGTGCGGTGCGTTTTGATTTGGAAACTATCCGTTTCGCGGCAACAGGGAGCAAGGCGCATTTTGGCGTTCGCCAGCTAGAGCGTGACGTCGTTATTAATGGACTAATACAAGATCGTATTGCATGGGTAGCCTCTGACTGGGGCATGGGGCACGAGGGTTTTATCGCGTCAATCCGAGAAAAACTCGGTATATCACCTCACTCCGTATTCGCTCTGGATTTCGATGGATACTGCGACAGGACAAGCTACTTCGAGCGCCTTCAGACCCTATTTGGTGCTAGCTTTCAGGAAATTTGCGAGGCAATCGCAGACGTTGGTCCATCAATTCTTATTTTTGATGACCTCGATCTTCCGTCGAGCAGTGTGATTGATGGAGGTGCGGAACTGGACGTGGAGCGCTTGGCGAGAGCAGTGTCCGACTTCGCGTCAGAGACGACAATTATTATTCGCACAAGGCGACCTGTGCGTTTTGCATCTTATGCACAAGTGCAGCTCAAATCTCTCGACGAGGCTGATGTTGGCGTCTACGCTGCGGCAAGCGAAATTGGCGGACCCAAGTATTCTAAGCCAGAGGCAGCCGCAAAGTTGTTCAGGCACACGGACGGCGTGCCCAACCGCATCGACGTCGCACTTCGCGACCTTGAAATCATCTCGCTTGATGATCTTATGGATGCGAACCCAGACTTCAGTTCGTCGGGGCATGCGTTAATAGAGGCACCAGCCGCACTTGTCGCTACGGTGTCCGAACTTCGTGCCTCCGAAGACCGACAAGACCAAAGAGCTTGGTATTTGCTCTTGGCTCTAAGCACATTGCCCCACGGCGAACAACTCGCGCGACTTAGACGCTTTCTCGGGCCACATCCTATAACCGTAACGCATGCCCATTCGCTCGTTGCGCGGTCGCTTGTAAGCAGCGTCTCACTGGCGACATTCGAGGGCATGCGCGGAGAAGCGAGCCGGACGTTGGTTGTCCCTCGACCAGTTAGAGAATACGTCCGCAACATTGTCGATGAGGAGACGGCGAAAGATTTTGAAATTAAGGCGCTAGAACTCTACTTTGGCGACCAATGGATGACGGGCGATATTCATAATTCCCCTGCCGCCAAACGCGCCCGCCAAGCACTATGTGATACCTACGAAATTCAGAACGCAAACACGCTGATACTTCGGACAGTTCGGCGATCTCTCGATGGCAAAGAGACTTTACCCCCTGAGAATGCGGTCCGTCTCGCTCTCGCCTTCGTGGATGCATTAGAGGATGGCGACCACTTCCGAAGTATCGTCAGCCTTTGCGAAGATGTCCTCGACGCAATTGGGAACGATGACAGCTACGAGCGGGAGGTAAATCTTCTAAGGTACGAGTATGCTAGAAGCCTGCGGATGACGAGCCGCCTAGCGGAGGCTCGAACAAATTTCGAACAACTAAATGATGCTTTTCTGACTAAGAAGCAGCGTCAGAGTGTCCAACTTGGACTTGCTCTAGTTTTGGACCGACAGGGCGACGAACCTGGTGCGGCGGAAGCTGCTAGGCGAGTCATCGCTATAGATCGAAAGTCTACGAGCGCACTTCATGCCAGTGCGATAATTGCCGAGCAAATACAGGACAATGACGAGCGGGTTGCGGCACTAAAAAAACTACTGGAAAAAGCCCAGAAGGACGACAACCAACCACTCGCAAACAATATCCGTCTATCGCTGGCCGCCGATACAAAAAAAATGGGTCTCGCTTCGGACGATCTTCTGAAACAGATCGTCGTCACCCAGAAGAAGACTGGTGATTTTTACAATGCTGCTAGGGCAATCGTAGAACTCGCCAGACAACCTGGAGCGGTTGGAAGGTTCACTGCAGAGGAGCGAACGCATCTAATTGAAGCGTATCATTACCTCTTCCACGAGCGGCTTTTCAATTTGTTCGATAAGTGCCACGCAGCGCTGTGGGAGCTTTTTTCACATGACGGCGACTCCGCAAGCCTTTTGAATCTGTTCAGGCACAGCTCATTCATTTGGCGACTTAGCGGAAGAGAAGAGCAGGAAACAAAATATCTTGAGGAGCTGGGTACAATGTTCGGCGACATTATAGCAGGTGGCGTATCACGAGCCACCCGCGATGGCGCTTACTTTATTATCCGGATTTCCATCGTGTTGGGGCCGCAATCCAGCGACACTGAAGCGGAAAACAGTGATGGAAACTACGTTGAAATTATCGCCCATGCTCCCGCCTGAAGCAGATTCATACCCATCAATCGTATTATTAGTGCCGAACAGATTGCGCCAGGGTATCCACTCGCCCATCAATAGCCCCGCGGGATGTCTATCAGCGTTAAGGACGAGACGTTGGCGTCAAAGATTACAATGGCTGCGCACTCACAGTTCGAGGTTACCTTAGACGCCCCGGGGACACTGTAAATTTCGTATTAGGCATGAGGGGCGAGGGTTAAAATGCAAGTCGAAGACCTGTCCTCGGTCGTCGCAGACGTATACTTGGCATCATCAGCGATTTATCAATTCACCCGTCGAGTGCAATTTTACGACTGCTAGAGCATATACCCTCGACATTAAGATTGCGCATCCTGAACAGATATACGATGTCGTAAGAAAACACATTGCAGCCGAAAAATTTTAGTCGGCAACAAATGCCATCAGTGACCCTTGCCAATGATTGAAATCGACCGGTTGATTATCCAGACGTCGGCTCTGCTACTTTTTCGGCATGCGCCGTCACGGGTATGACGGTCAAATGTACTGTATGACGCGATTCGTACCTGAGCGCGCTCTACCGTTCGCGGCGATATCCCGAGTGTTTTCGCTATTTCTTTGCCCGTCGCCCATTTTTCTCGGATTGTGGCACATCGTTATTGCCGGAAGGCAATCAACGGCCGCTCTGGCGACGACTGACGCGGCGGAGCAAGCTGTTTTTGTACCGGACGAAGTATTCGAGCCCGCCGCAATGTCCGTGCCGGGGCCGCACCGCCTCAGGCCCTATAACGATTTGATGGACGAGTCGTCGCCCTCACCTAAGCACCTAAACGCGCAATCGCTTTACCCAGAAAAATTTACACGTCAAAGATATTTTTAGAGCCTAAAATCAGGGATCGCCAACCAAGCCAAAGTGGGTTAATCCGTCATCTACAGATCGGTCTGCGTTAATCCGACGCTTGCAATCCGCGATGTTCCTTCTGACAACTCAGTGGCACGGCCGGATCGTCCTGCCACGAGCGCGACGAATGCCCCTTTCTTGCCTTCGTAAGATCGCTTGAAAACAAAGACGCTCTCTACGAACACTTCGCGCTTCTCGTCGAGATAGGGGCTAGCCCCCTCACAGAAGCGAATTAGAAATGCATTATCGTCGATCCCGAGGTCCGAGAATGCAACCTCGCAGACGTCATCAATCGTTTCGGGAAGGTCGTCAAAATCATACTGGATTGCACCTTCCGCGGTCCACTCCGGATCACTTCGGCGTGCAATCGGGCGCGCGCTACGGCACTCGTCTACCGTGGCTGACAGCCAGAATTTCGGGAAGTAGCGTCGATCAAGAACTTAAAAATAGCAAATTTTGACCAATTTTTTTTGTTCGAAATCAATAGGTTGTGGATTTTGGCCATTTCAAGCTGACTCCCCGGTCAAAATCAGCTGAAAAACACCCCCCCGGTTTAAGTATTTCTCCGGTCAGAATCCGTGACTCCGCACAATTGTCCACCTTCGCAGGGCCTCGCAATCGCGCAAAGCGGAAACAATAAACCCCGGCTTTCGGTCGGGGTTTGACATCAGACGGGAAATTCGTCTCAGGCAGAGAGCCGGCGGCCGGCCGCGACGAGCATTCCCGCCGCGCCTTCCAGCCAACCGGATTTCAACTCCAGCGCCAGGAAGCGGCCGCGTTCAAACGGGCCGGGCATCATCAGGTGCTGCGTCTTGTCGGCAAAAAAACCGAAACGCTCGTAATAGGGGGCGTCACCAACCAGAAGGATGGCGCCGTGGCCGCGCCTGGTGGCCTCGCCAATGGCAGCACGCATCAGCGCCGATCCGATGCCCTTGCCTTCATGGGCGGCATCGACGGCGAGCGGGCCGAGCAGCAGGGCTTCGACGGCGCGACCTTCGCGGGTGATCCCCGCCTCGACGTTCCACAGGCGCACCGTGCCAATGACATGGCCGTTCTCATCGCGGGCGACCAGTGCCAGGCCCTCGGCTGGGATGCGGCCAGCGCGCAGCTTTTCCGAAGACTTGCGGCGGCGGCCCGCACCCATGGCGCGGTCCAGGAGGTTTTCACGGGCAACGACATCGCCCGGATTTTCCTGATCGACATGAAATGTCTGTGGGGTGAAAAATGCCCGTACCGAATTCAAAAGAGCGGCCATCCTTGGCCTCCCGTCGCAACACCGCCCACACGCGGCCCTTGATAAAAATTGGTGGAGCCGTTCCGGCCCGCCGACACGCTTTCCTCGGCTGGAAGAGGCGCAGCAAGCAGGGGGTTGCGCAACAGCACAATCGGCAGGGCCGGAACGGAAGCTTGGTCGAGACGCCGCCCTTTTAAGCGGACGGCGCTCGGATCAGATGACGTAGGCCTTCAGCGGTTCGAAACCGTTGAACGCGACTGCCGAATAGGTGGTCGTGTAGGCGCCCGTGCCTTCGATCAGAACTTCATCGCCGATGGTCAGAGAGACCGGCAGCGGGTACATGTTCTTTTCATACAGCACGTCGGCGCTGTCGCAGGTCGGACCGGCCAGAACGCAGGGCTGCATCTCGTCCTGATCGCGCTCGGTGCGGATCGGGTAACGGATTGCCTCGTCCATCGTCTCGGCGAGACCGCCGAACTTGCCAATGTCGAGGAACACCCAGCGGTGGTTGTCGTTGTCGGACTTCTTCGAGACGAGAACGACTTCCGCCTTGATGACGCCAGCATTGCCGACCATGCCGCGGCCCGGCTCAATGATCGTCTTCGGGATCTGGTTGCCGAAGTGCTTGCGCAGCGCGGTATCGATTGCCTGGCCGTATTCTTCGGCAGCAGGAACGTCGCGCAGGTACTTCGTCGGGAAACCACCGCCCATATTGACCATCTGCAGGTGGATGCCCTGCTTGGCAAGCGATGCGAACACACGCTTGGCGTCAGCCAGCGCCGCATCCCATGCGTCGAGGTTCATCATCTGCGAGCCGACATGGAAGGATACGCCGTAGGACTCGAGACCGAGCTGATGGGCGTAGACGAGAACGTCGACCGCCATCTGCGGCACGCAGCCAAACTTGCGCGACAGCGGCCATTCGGCACCTTCACCATCCGTCAGCACGCGGCAGAAGACGCGCGCGCCGGGAGCGGCGCGGGCAACCTTCTCGACTTCCTCATGGCTGTCCACGGCGAAGAGATCGATGCCGAGCGCGTGGGCGCGTGCAACATCGCGTTCCTTCTTGATGGTGTTGCCAAAGGAGATACGGTCAGCCGTCGCACCGGCATCGAGCGCCATCTGGATTTCAGCCACGGAGGCGCAATCGAAGTTGGAGCCGAGCGACGCGAGCAGCTTCAGGATTTCGGGAGCCGGGTTTGCCTTGACGGCATAATAGATCGCGCTGTTTGGCAGGGAATGCCGGAACGCGTTGAAATTATCGCGCACGACGTCGAGATCAACCACGAGGCAAGGGCCTTCGGGACGTCGGGTCTTGATGAAGTCGAGAATGCGTGCAGTCGTCATCGATGTATTCCCTGTTAAACCGGCTCCGGAAAAATCCGGAGGACAAAGGACGCTCGAGATATGCATTCGAATCAGCCGGTGGAGGCGCAGAATCGATAGCATACGCTCAAGGCGCGAATGTGAACGACGCCCTGCCAGAGCATCATTCGGCTTTGTCTGCCATGGATTGGAGGGAATGACCCGACCGCACTTCAGGCAATGATGGTGTGCCTCTTCAGTACCCCGGCTGATGGAAAGCCGGCAGAGAACCAGAAAGGCCCGCACCGTCGTTGCTTCGTATGTCCTCGCATTTCCCGGTTGGCCGGAATAGCGACTGGAGGGGTTAGTTCCAGGTACCTTACCTAAATCCTCACCACATCGAGGAATCGGCGGACACACATGGGCACGTGCGACTTTGGGCAGCACGGGAGATAAGAATATTCGCAGTCATAATCAAGAGGAATTTTTCACCAAAGAGCGGATTTTTTCGGCAGCGATTTAAGGGTTGAACAGTGGCCGCTACACGTTCAATTATATGGAACAAACCGGAGGATTTCATGGACACCCTGACCCGCATCCGCGCCTTTATCGATGTTGTCGAAGCGGAGGGATTTTCTGCAGCGGCGCGCAAGACAGGGCGTTCAAAGGCGCTGCTGTCGAAATATGTCCGGGAACTGGAGGATGATCTCGGCGCGCTGCTCCTCAACCGCACCACACGGCAGTTCTCTCTGACCGAAGCTGGACATACCTATTATCGCACTGCCTCCGATATCCTAAAAGAGATCGACAACCTCGCTGATCTGGTGCGGGAAAAAAATGCCGATCTGAAGGGCAAGCTCAGGATTTCCGTTCCCCGCACCTTCATCGATGCCGATGTCGGCCAAAGCCTGATCGACTTTGCCAAGGAAAATCCGGAACTCGCATTGGAGATCGTTGCCGATGACAGGTTCGTCGATCTGATCGAGGAAGGTTTCGACCTGGCGATCCGTATCACGCGACTGGAAGATTCGGGCCTCATCGCCCGCAAGCTGTCCGACTTCAGGGTCTATGCGGTTGCCACGACGGATTTCGTGGCGAAACATGGACCCCTTGACGGCCCGCAGGATTTCGCCCGCGTCCCTTTCATCATCGATACGAACACGCGTTTCCACAATACGGTGCGGTATCTGGAGCCGGATGGCGGATCGAATTCCGTGACCATCAGCGGACCGATTGAAGTCAATAGCCCACAGGCGACATTACGCGCTGCGCGCGCGGGTCTCGGCATCGCCATGGTGCCTGACTTCATTGCCCGTCCCCGTATCCAGTCCGGCGAACTTGTGACGCTGTTTGACGACTACATTTCAAAGGACCGCGGCATCTATGCGGTCTACCCGCACCGCCGCTACCTGCCAGCCAAAGTACGCAGTTTTGTGGATTATCTCTCGGCGTGGTTCAGGAAGAACGCGTGATGCGAAAATGAAACGCCCGCCTCGCGGCGGGCGTCTACAGCCTCTGAAATCAGATCAGAACGGCGAATCCGGGAAGTAGAACTGCTCGGCATTGTCCTTGGTAATCAGCGTCGCATCAAGGATGTACTCACCCGCGACCGGCACCTGATCGAAGAAATGCCCGGCCGTCAGCTGCATGGCGGTCGCCACCATCGCCGGCGGATAGAGCACGTCGACCGGCACGAGCTTGTCGCCGTCCATGACCTTCTTGATCATGTCCTTGGAACCGGCGCCGGCAACGATGTATTTGATATCGCTACGCTTAGCCTGCTGAATGGCTTCCAGCACGCCGATTGCCATATCGTCATCCTGGCACCAGACCACGTCGATCTTCTTGTACTTGGTCAGATAGTCCTGCATCACGCGGAAGGCGTCGTCACGGTTCCAGTTGCCGTACTGGCGGTCAAGAACCTTGACGCTGGAGCCGGCGATTCCCTTGTCAAAACCATCCTGGCGCTGCTGGTCGATCGGGATCGGCAGCCCACGAATGACCACGACTTCGGCATCCGGTGTCGTCTTCTTGATGTATTCGCCGGCCACCTGGCCGAGCGCCGGATTGTTGCCGGCCACATAGAGATCGCGGATCGAATTGTCGTTGACACTCGGCGCGCGGTCGACGAGCGCGACGAAGGTGCCCTTGTCCTTGATTTCCTTGATGGCGTTGACAAGCGGGTCGGGATCGGACGGCAGGACGACCAGCGCGTCGAGCCCCTGCACGGCCAGATCCTGCAGCGCGTTCGCCTGATTGGCTGCATCCGGCGATGTCTTGACGATGACATTGAGCCCCGGGTGTTCCTGCATCAGAAGCTTGGCCACACGCTCGGCGTGATAGACCACGCCCGCCGTCCAGCCGTGGTCGGCCGCCGGAATGGAGACGCCGATCGTGACCTTCTTGTCCTGCGCATGGGCAGAGCCCGCAAGGACCGTTGCCAGCGCGGCAAAGGCCACGCCGATGAATTTTCTACGCATAGTCTCTTTCCTCCCAAGACCGGGGCGTTCCTCCTCCAACCGCACCTGCCCCAGATGGCGCGGCGTGATACCTTACCTGCGGCTGAGCGAGCGCTGCACCAGCATGGCAATGATGATGATGGCCCCCTGAATGGCGCCGATCAGATATTCGCTGACGAAGTTCGACAGGATCATGATGTTGCCGACGATTTCCAGAATGAAGGCGCCGCAGATCGTGCCCCAGATGCGCCCTACCCCGCCGCGCAGCGCCGTGCCGCCGACAACAACCGCCGTGATCGCCTGCAGCTCCCAGAGCATGCCGGTGGTCGCAGACGTCGAAGCAAGGCGCGGCACGTAAAGCAGGACCGCAACGGCGACGCACAGACCCTGCACGACGTAGGCGATGGTTCTCACTCTCGCGACCGATATGCCGGAATAGCGTGCGACATCTTCGCTCGACCCCACCGCCGTCAGATGCCGGCCGTATCGCGTGCGGTAAAGCACGAAGGCCGCAAGCGCGGCGGTGACGAAAATGACGATCACAGGCACGGGTACGCCGAGCACATTGCCGAAGTAGACCGGGCGATAAAGCGTCTGGATTTCGGGGTTACGCAGCGTTATCGCGCCGCCCTGTGACAACCAGGTGGTCAAGCCGCGATAGATCCCCATGGTGCCGAGCGTGGCGATAAAGGGTTCGATACGGCCGATGGTGGTGATCAGGCCGTTGGCAAGCCCGCAAGCCGCGCCGATGGCGAGCGCCAGCGCCATCGCGGCAATCAGCATGACCGCCGGGTTCGCAATCGAACCGCTATTCATGAACAGGATCATCAGGCTGGCCACGAAAGCGACCATCGCCCCGACTGAGAGATCAAGCCCGCCGGACGTGATGACATAGGTTGCACCCAGCGCGATGATGGCAATGAAGGCGCTGCGGGTGATGACATTCAACAGATTGTCGATGCCGATGAAATTCGGGTTGGCAATGGCGCCAAGAACCAGAAGCAGGGCGAGCGCCACGAATGGCGCCACGGCGCGCAGGTCCCAGTCTTTGGAAGTCTTCGGCGTTTTGCCGGAATCGAGTGCGGCCTCAGTCATTTTTCCCCTCAATTGTCTTTTCGTCAGGCCTTTTCCAAAGGGCTCGCTTCTCAGGCGACTTCCTGCGTGTGAACGCCCGTCGCAAGCGCCACGATGTCGTTTTCGGTCATGCGCTCGCCCGCCACCTCGCCAACGATCCTGCCAGAACGCATGACCAGAATGCGGTCGCAGATGCCGATCAGCTCCGGCATTTCCGACGAAACCACGATGATCGACCGCCCCTCGTCAGCGAGCCTGGCGATGAAACGGTAGATCTGCTCCTTGGTACCGATGTCGATGCCACGTGTCGGTTCGTCAATGATGACGATCGACGGATCGAGCAGCATCATCTTGGCCAACAGCAATTTCTGCTGGTTGCCGCCGGAAAGCTGACCCGCGAGCAAATCCTTGCGGCCGGTGCGAATGTCGAAATCCCGCACCGCATCATCGAGCGCTGCCGTCTCCCGGCGGGTGTCGATCTGGAACAGCCGGCTGAATTTCTTAAGCGATGCAAGCGTGAGATTGATCCGCAAGTCTTTGCCGAGCAGCAATCCCTTTCCCTTGCGGTCCTCGCTCAGATAGACGATGCCAGCCTTCAGACTGTCTTCAGCTTTGGCGAAATGGGCGAGGCGGCCGTTATGGCGCACTGTTCCGCGTCCTGGCCGCAGGCCGAGTATGCCTTCCATAAGTTCCGTTCGCCCGGCACCGACAAGCCCCGCGAAACCGAGAATTTCACCTCTGCGCAGGCTGAAACCGGCATCCTGGGCATAGCCAGGCACGGTAAAATCCTCCACCTCCAAAACGGGCTCCCGCTCGCCGCCGGCGGCTCGATCCGGATAAAGCTTTGCCACATCGCGCCCGACCATCAGCCGTGCCATATCGGCCGGCTCCAGTCCCGATGCCTGATGCGAAGCGACCAGCTTGCCGTCACGCAGAACGGTCACCCGGTCGGCAATCTCCTTCACTTCAGGCAGACGATGCGAAATATAAAGCACCGCGACGCCCTTTGCCCTGATGTCTCTGATGACATTCAGCAGCGCATCGGTTTCGATGGGTGTGAGGCTGGCCGTCGGCTCGTCGAAAATCACCACGCGGTGCGGCACTAGCAAAACCCGCGCGATCTGCACCAGCTGCCTCTGGGCAATCGACAGGCTGCCAACAATCGCGTCCGGATCAATCGTACCGCCGAGATCGCCGATCGCCTTGCGGGCGCCCTCGCGCATGGCGCGGTCGTCCACGCTCGCACCCCTGCAAAGTTCACGGCCGAGATAGATGTTCTGCGCCACCGTCAGATCGGGTGCGAGCAAAATTTCCTGATGGACAAGAACGATGCCGCGATGTTCGGCATCCACGGGGCCGCTGAGGACCACCGCTTCACCATCAATCCGGATTTCTCCGCCCGTCGGCTTCTCGTTGCCTGCCAGAAGCTTCATCAGCGTCGACTTGCCGGCACCGTTTTCGCCGATGATCGCGTGAACCTCGCCGGCCCGGACAGAAATCTCGATATCCTTGAGAACCTGTACCGGCCCGAAAGATTTCGAAAGGCCGACTGTTCGGATAAGACCGCCGTCTGGAGAGTCGTCAGCAAAAGCCATGTGTCGTCACCAGTTCCGTGAAAGAACGGGCGACAGCAGTCTCTTTGTTCTCGTGAAAATGACCATCCGCGAACTCCTCCCAAAGCTCGAAGAAGAAGCTAGCGTCGGTTTTGAGGTACGTAAAGCAAATTTCGCTGGTCTTTTAGAATACACTCAAATTTGACCAGCAAACGCCGCTCTTTGCAGTCACGTCAGGACAATCATGGTTCCGCTGAACGCTGGAACCCTTTCATGAGGCGCTGAACAGCTTCGGCGCCGTCCCTTGCAAGGTCGAATCGCTTCCCGAAAAGCAGCCAGTCCGAACACATTCCCTTGAGCAGCCAATAGAGCGCACCAAGTGCCGAATCTGCCGTCCAATTGTCATTGAACGCGCCTTCCGCCTGCGCCCGCTCGAAAGCGGCCTCGAGCCGCTCCTTGTGATAGCGATCCAGCTCTTCCTGTGCATGCAGCACGGGCGCAAATTCATCGGAATAATTGGTGCGCAGACTAATGGTCATGATGCGCTGGCGTTGCTCATCCTCGGCAAGAAGCTTCAGCCATTTACAGGCCGCCTCCTCTATCCTGTCCAAGAGGGCCGAGCCCTTGAGGCCGGGATCACCGAAATCCAGCAGGTCCGACTCGGGCAAGGCCACCGATTGATAGAGACCGATGAAGAGATCAGTCTTACTGGCAAAATGCCAGTAGATCGCTCCGCGGGTAACGCCGGCCGCTGCCGCCACCTCGTCCAGCGAGCTGTTGGCCACACCCTTTTTGAAGAACACCCGCTCGGCAGCGGCAAGGATCGCCTGACGCGTCTCTTCTGCCTCGGCCTTTGTTCGGCGCATGCTGATGTCTCCTTCCACTCGCGGCACGGCGCTTTCGCACCGTGCTTTCTTTTCAGTGCCAGTCTTTCCTTACGATGAAAACATCTCCATCACGTTCGGAACGGCCTTGCCTTCCAATTTTATTCCGCTGGCGATACGGCGTCAGCAGCAATCTTGTCGTCCTTCTTCCGATCCCCGAAAATCCTCATGACGAAGACGAAGAAAACGGGCACGAAGAAGATCGCAAGGATCGTCGCCGAGATCATGCCACCGAGAACACCGGTACCAATGGCGTTCTGGCTCGCCGCACTTGCGCCCGAGGCGATCGCCATCGGCAGGACGCCGAGCGAGAAGGCAAGCGACGTCATCAGGATCGGCCGGAAGCGCAGGTGCGCAGCCTCCACCGTCGCATCGTAGGTCGACTTGCCTTCCGCCCGCAGATCCTTGGCGAATTCGATGATCAGGATCGCGTTTTTGGCGGACAGGCCGATGATGGCGACCAGCCCCACAAGGAAGTAGACGTCGTTGGGCATGCCGCGCAGCATCACAGCTGCTACCGAACCAATCACTCCAAGCGGGACGACCAGCATGACCGAAATCGGAATCGACCAGCTTTCGTAAAGGGCCGCCAAGAGCAGGAAGACGAACAGCACGCTGAGGCCGATCAGGGCTGGCGCCTGCGAGCCCGACTGAATTTCCTGCAGCGACTGGCCGGTCCACTCGAAACCGAAACCAGATGGCAGTTCCCGTGCCAGCCGCTCCATCTCGGCGATCGCATCGCCAGACGAGTAACCCGGTGCGGATTGGCCGCTGATGCGGATTGCGGGATAGCCGTTGTAGCCGACCACCTGCGAGGGACCGCGCACCCATTCCACCGAAGCGAACGAGCTGACCGGCACCATCCCGCCATTGGCATTGCGCACGTTGAGGTTCAGAAGATCCTCGGTCTTCATGCGTTGCCCCTGTTCGGCCTGCACCGTCACGCGCTGCATACGGCCGGCATTGGGAAAGTCATTGACGTATGACGAACCCATATTGGCCGAAATAGTGGCGTTGATGTCGCTGAAGGTGACGCCGAATGTGTTGGCCTTTTCACGGTCGATGATGAGATTGACCTGGGCCGCGTCCGGCATGCCTTCGATGCGAAGGCCGGCAAGGATGGGGCTCTTCCGCGCAGCAGCCATCAGTTGCGCGCCAGCTGCGCTAAGTGCCGTCTGCCCGGCACCCGACCTGTCCTGAAGACGGAAAGTGAAGCCGCTGGAATTGCCAAGACCCTGAATCGGCGGTGGCGAAAGCGCAAAGGACATGGCGTCCGGAAGACCCCAGAGCTTGCCGTTGATCCGGGCGGAGATTGCCGCAGCGGAATCTTCCGGTCCACGTTCGCTCCAGTCCTTCAGGGTCGCAAAGGCAAGACCCGCATTCTGGCCGGAGCCGGAGAAGGAGAAGCCCGAAACCGCAATGACCCGTTCGACAGCCGGCTCTTCCATGAAGATCTTCTCGATCTGCTGGATGGATTGCAGTGTGCGCTCGGTGCTGGCCTCGGCCGGCGCCTGAATGTCGACAATCAGATAGCCCTGGTCCTCATTCGGCAGGAACGAGCTCGGCAACTGCATATAGGCCCAACCAAGACCGGCCAGCAGTGCCGCGTAGATGACCATGAACCGGCCCGACCGCTTGATGATGCCGCCGACCGATGACGAATATTTGTGCGACGCCTTATCGAAGTTCCGGTTGAACCAGCCGAAGAAACCCCTCTTTTCGTGATGCCCTGCCTTGATTGGCTTCAGGAACGATGCGCAGAGCGCCGGCGTGAGCGACAGGGCCAGGAAGCCCGAGAACAGGATCGACACCACCATCGTCAGGCTGAACTGCTGGTAGATGATGCCGACCGCACCGGGGAAGAAGGCCATGGGCACGAACACCGCCGTCAGCACGAGGGTGATGCCGATGATCGCGCCAGAAATCTGGCCCATTGCCTTGCGGGTGGCTTCCTTCGGCGAGAGATGCTCCTCGGCCATGATGCGCTCGACGTTCTCGACGACGACGATCGCGTCGTCCACCAGAATACCGATGGCAAGCACCATCGCAAACATCGTCAAAACGTTGATCGAGAAGCCCGAGACATACATGATGGCGCAGGTGCCGAGTAGCGCGACAGGCACCACCAATGTCGGAATGATCGTGTAGCGGATGTTCTGCAGGAAGACGAACATCACGATGAAGACGAGGATGATCGCCTCGATCAGCGTATGGATGACCTTCTCGATCGAAATCTTGACGAAGGGACTGGTGTCATAGGGGATTTCGTATTCGATGCCCTGAGGGAAGTATTGCGACAACTCCTCCATTGTGGCGCGCACACCTTCTGAGGTCTGAAGCGCGTTCCCCGTCGGCGACAGCTGGACGCCGATCGCGGCGCTCGGCTTGCCGTTGAGACGGCTCGAGAAGTTGTAGCTCTCGCCGCCTACTTCGACGCGCGCGACATCACGCAGCCGCACGGAAGACCCATCGGGGTTGGCGCGCAGCACGATGGATCCGAACTCCTCCGGCGAGGTCAACTGTCCCTGGACGTTGACGGTTGCGGAAATCTGCTGGCCAACAGGGTTTGGCGATGCACCGATGCGGCCGGCCGCAACCTGCGAGTTCTGCGCCTGGATGGCGCTGATAACATCATTCGAGGTGAGGCTGAGGCCCAGCATCTTGTCCGGGTCCATCCAGATTCGCATGGAGCGCTGGGTAGCGAAAAGCTGCGCGCTGCCAACACCGGGCACACGGCGCAATTCACCCAGCACGTTGCGGCTCAGATAGTCACCAAGTCCGATGGCGTCGGTGTTGCCGTCAACGGAGGTCAGCGCGACCATCATCAGAAACGAGGTGCCGGCCTGCTCGACGCGCAGACCCTGCTGCGTCACAGAGCGTGGCAGCCGCGGCTCGACGCGCGCTATACGGTTTTGCACTTCCACCTGAGCTTCGCCGATATTGGTGCCGGGCTCGAACGTCACATTGATGGAAATGCGGCCGGACGATTCCGAGGTCGACTCGAAGTAGATCAGACCGGGGACACCATTCAGCTCTTCCTCGATTGGTCGCGTGACACTCTGGTAGATGTCCTCAGGCGAAGCGCCGGGGTAAGAGGTCGAAACGGAAATCTGTGGCGGCGCAACATTCGGATACTGCGCAATCGGCAGCATCGGAATGGCCAGCAGGCCCGCAAGCATGATGAAAATGGCGACGACCCAGGCAAAAATAGGCCGGTCGATAAAGAAACGTGCCATGAAATCGGTCCTTATTGCTTCTGAGCCGGCGCTGCACTCTCGGCAGCGACGACGGGCTCGGCAGACCACGCTTCAGGCTTTACCTTGGCGCCGGGAGCCGTCTTCTGGAAGCCTTCGGCAACAACCCGGTCGCCGTCCTTCAAGCCGTCGGAGATAACCCAGCGGTCGCCGATGGCGCGTCCGACGCTCACCCGGCGCTGTTCGACAGTGTCTTCGGCATTGACAACCAGCACGCTCGCCTGCCCGCCGGCGTCACGCTGCACGGCCTGCTGCGGCACGGCGAAAGCCGCCTTCTGAATGCCCTGCTGAATCTGAACGCGAACATACATGCCCGGCAGCAGATCGCCGTTCGGGTTGGGGAATTCGCCACGCAGCGTTACCTGACCGGTCGTTTCGTCCACAGCCGCTTCCGAGAACAACAGGCGACCGGGAACCGGGTAACGGCTGCCGTCATCGAACAACAGGTTAACTTCCGCCTCATTGGGCCCTGTCATCAGCTGGCCGTCTTGAAGCGCCTTGCGCAGGCGAATGAGGTCGGCGGCCGGTTGGGTAAAGTCGGCATAGATTGGATCGAGCTGCTGGATCGTTGCCAGACTTTCCGAACCGGTAGCGCTTACAAGCGCACCTTCCGTGATGCGCGCGCGACCGATCACGCCGCTGATCGGCGCTTTCACATCGGCATATTGAAGGTTGAGCCTCGCTTCCGCGACACCGGCTTCGGCCACTGCCACCTCTGCATCGGCCTGGGCAAGCAGCGCGATGGCGTTGTCGAACTCCTGTTGCGAACCGACATTGGAACGGCGCAGCTGCTGCTGCCGGTCGGCCGTCTGCCGCGCCTGAAGCTGGGCTGCCTGTGCCCTGCGCAATGTTCCCTCAGCACTGTCAACGCGCACCTGGAATGGCGCGGGATCGATCCGGTAGAGAACGTCGCCTTCCTTCACGAGCGAGCCTTGTTCAAACACGCGCTCGACGATGATGCCAGACACACGCGGACGAACTTCGGCAAGTCGTGTAGGGGCGATGCGGCCGGGCAACTCGTTCGTGATCGGCAGCTCTTCCGGCTTTACGGTCACGACCTTGACCGCAGCAGGCGGCGGAGCGCCGGGTGCAGCAGCCTGCTCGTCGCTACATCCGACAAGAACGATGCCCGTGAAGAACACCGCTACCATCTGCCCCAACCTTTTCGCCATACTGCGCTCCGAATCCATAAAATACGTCCTGTTTACATACATACTAAGACGTATGTAAAATCCCGGCAACACATTTGTTGCATCGCAAAAAGGGTTTCACGCGCTTGTGAAACCTGAATTTTAAGGAAGGCAGCGGCAACACGCCTCAAAGAGAGCACGCGACCACGGAGCACCAGTTTGCTTGAATTTGAACCAGCCGCCAGATGACGGAGATGAAGCGGGTATGCCGCCTTTGTCAGAGCTGACGCTTCAGGGAGCCCGGCTCCGTCTGCGCCCCGTCTGTCGTCTCGTCGCTATTGTCCGCGGAGCGGCTGCGAAGAGCAGCATAATAAGCGTTCTTATGCTCGTACATATTGATGTCCGCGCGGCGCACAAGCGATTCCATCGTTTCCCCGGCTTCACTCGTTGCCACACCCAGCGACAGGCTGAGGGGCGCGCTGGAATAGAACTGATTGTTGATCTTCAGCAGCTCGTAAACGGTATCAACCATCGCTGCCGCCACCTGCTTGTCGGCGCCAGGCATAAGAATGGCAAACTCATCGCCACCAATACGCGCGGCGTGGTTGGGTGCGGTAACGACGCCGTTCAACACCTCCCCCATGCGCCGCAGCAGCGCGTCACCGGCATCGTGACCCAGCTTGTCGTTGGCGTCCTTCAGCCCATTAAGGTCGATAACGATGGCCGATACGGGACGGACCGTGCTGCGCTCCAGCCGATTCAGCTCGTCGGAATAAAAGGCGCGGTTGTGCAGCTTGGTCAGCACGTCGTGTTTGCCGAGGTATTCAAGATAGGCTTCCGCCTTCTTGCGCGCCGTGATGTCTGTCAGCGCTACCTGCACCAGAGACCAGTCTCGCTCATGGCCCGGGAAGACCGAAAAATGCAGGAGAAGATGCCGCTCGGAACCATCGAGTGCGTAATTCACCACCTCGCGATGGTGGTTGAGATTGCCGTTCCAAAGCTCGATCAACTGTTCGCGGAACGGCTTTTCCATTTCGCCGCGGAAAATGTCGCCAAGCCGCTGCAACAGAACCTGCCGGTCCGGCGCGCAGAACAAATCCAGCGTTGCGCGGTTGACGTCAATGACGCGGATTTCGCTCATGCATTGCCGCACGAATTCAGGATGCACATCCATGAACACGCGGAAATCGACGATGCCGCGCTCTCGCACCTCTTCGATCAACCGGCGAACCCGGCTGAAGTCTTCTACCCACAGGGAAACCGGCGAATGTTTGAACATGCCTTCGGCATAACGGCGGTTGAGAAGCTCCTTGCGCCGCGCTTCCTCCCGTTCCGTCACATCTTCGGTCGTCAGAAGCAGCCGATCGAGCGTTTCCTCATGTCCGGGAAGAACCGTGCCGCGCAGCTGAATATCGAGCCGCTTGCCGCCGATCGAATAATTGACCGCGTTGCTGGTAAATTCAGTTTTGCCTGCCCAGAGCTCGGAAAGCTCGTTGATATGGCTTTCCAGCATGTCGTCGCGGAAAATGCGATGCAGATTCTCGACCAGGTGCACCTGATCGCGCGCCTCGAACAACTCGAGCGTCTTGGCGTTGACCTTGATGACGCGGATTTTCTGCGAGCAGGCCGCTACCCGGGATAAATCTTCCAGAAGAAACGCCCTGATATCGTCCACGCCCTGCGACCGCCAGATATCGAACTGGCTTTTCACCGCGCTGAAGTCCTCTATCCACATCGCCACCGGGGCAAGATTGAAGATATTGGTATCGATCGTCTCACTCATGCGGGCATTCTTCTTGGGTAAATGCGGATGGAGGCCGAAAGGCCGCACGACGGTATGACTGACTGTGTCACTCGATTTATTAGGGTTATGAGATTGAACGCAAGCGTTTATCGCGCAAACCGTCGGATTGCGCGATAATTCCTCGGGCATGTGGCAGGGAAGCCGTTACCAAAGCTTCACGTGACGGTTGACATCCTTGTAAAGCAGGTAACGGAAGCGACCGGGTCCACCCGCATAACAAGCCTGCGGGCAATAGGCACGCAGCCACATGAAGTCGCCGGCCTGCACTTCCACCCAGTCCTCATTCAGACGGTAGACGGCCTTGCCTTCCAGCACATAGAGGCCATGCTCCATCACATGGGTCTCCATGAAGGGAATGGTCGCGCCCGGCTCGAAGGTGACGATGTTGAGATGCATATCGTAACGAACGTCTTCCGGATCGATGAAACGGGTCGTCGCCCATTTGCCTTCCGTTTCAGGCATGGCCGACATGGCGACGTCGTCTTCATGCGAAAAGATTGCTGGCGGCGCCTCAAGGCCGTCCACTGCCTCGAATGCCTTGCGAACCCAGTGAAACTTGACTGGCGCGGGACCGGAATTTTTGATCTGCCAGCGCGCGCCCGCCGGCAGGTAGGCAAACGAGCCTTCCCGCAACGCGTGCTGCTCACCCTCAAATTCGATGGACATTTCACCGTCAACGACGAAGATCGCTGCTTGAGCCCTTACGTCCGGCTCCGGCCGCTCGCTGCCGCCACCTGGCTGGATTTCGACGATATATTGCGCGAAAGTCTCGGAAAAACCTGTCATCGGGCGCGCGATGATCCAGGCTCGCGTGCCCGTCCAGTGCGGCAGCACACTCGTCACGATATCGGACATGACGGTTTTGGGAATGACCGCGTAGGCGGTCTTGAACACCGCCTTGCTCGACAAAAGTTCCGTCTGTCCCGGCAGACCACCCATATCCGAATAATATCTCTTCATTTCAGCCATTCCATTCTGCAACGCATTCGGCGCGGATTCTTACGGCCGCGCCGAGGTTTAAGCAAATGGTTATTGGCCAGAAAAGACCGGTTGGAAGACCGTCACACCTTCTTGCGCATAGTCGCATAAACGATGTTGTGATTTTCGCCGAAGAACACGTCAGCCTCTATGGAGGAGGGTTCGGCGCTGGCATTGACGATCCGCCACATATCCGCTTTCGAGCGCAGCAGCAGCGCCCAGTTCATGAAGGTCTCCATATAACCATCGACAACGATGTCTTCCGAGAAATTGGCGAAGAGGAACATTCCGCCGGGCTTCAACATCTCCATGCAGCGGCGCGTCAGTTTGATGGCGACCCTGTCATTCAGATAATCGTAGAGGCCGGCGGCATAGATCAGGTCAAAGCTGCCAAGCTCCTGTGTGCGAAGGACGATATCACGCACGGAGCCATCGATGGCCTCAATGCACGTGCCGTTGAAATCGCGGGCGACGGAACCGACACTCAAGGGGTCCTGATCGAGCGCCACCCAGCGCTTGATTCCACCCTCTTTCAACGCGACGGACGCGTCTGCCTCGCGCAGGTGCCCGGACGCAATGGTCAATATTTCGGTTTCCTTGCCATGCTGCGCTGCAGCCTCGTCAACGAACCTAGTCAGCAGATCGCGCCGCTCGCGAACCGCGACAGAGGAACTGGCGTCTTTCGTGTAATTGTAAAGCGCAGCACCAAGCGGGCTGGCCTTATTGACCAGATCCGCAACGCTGGCGTGACCATAAATGAAATCGAGCAACTGCGCGTCCCCGGAATAGCCGCGCGGTTTTTCGAAAGACCAGCGCGTGAACGGATCCTCCAGGAACCTGGCCGAGACCGGGTGATTCTGCACCAAGGGGATCAGTTCAGCCCACACGCTTGAGTGGAGCTTCTCTCTCAAACCATGCAGTGCTCCCGCCGTTCGATGTATTATCTCATGCGCTAAAATACCGTTGTCGAATTGCTGTTGTGCCAATTCGAGAATGAGCGCCGTTTCTGCTTTCGCAATGGCAAACTGCTCATCGAACGTTTCCGTTCTGCGCGCAAAAACCTCTTTTGCGACAGTATCCGGGGTGATCAAACTTGCTCCGTCCAGACTTTTCTTCTTTACCCGCACCACATCAGCCTCCAGTATTAACACATTGTTAACTATACGTTTCTGGGAACTGGAAGGCCACTCGCTTTCGAATTTTCGGCGGTGTAGGGATAGATTAGTAAATTAGCGTATTTTTTTGGTCACACTCACGATGACAGGAGAAAGCAGATACGCAATTTAGTGAAACTTAATGCTGCGAACATATGATGCGTTCTTCCTTTCCTTGATCTCGGTCTATATCGGCAGAGATCGGCGGAAACCCGCAGTGGGTGCAAAAGCACACGGAAAAGTGGAATAAGCAGTTACTTGATAAAGTAGACGCAACACTATGGGAAAGTGCATGAAGCACACAGTGGGAGAGGTGAGTGAACGGCAAGACTATCGGCGGCCGGACTCCCGGTTTTCTGATGAACTTCTTGCCCTCTACCAGCAGGAAGGTGAGCGCAGCCGCCGCGGTTCCATCCGCCGGGGTCTCTGGACCGCTGTTTTCATCTATCTGTTGTTTGCCGCTTCAGACATCGTTCTGATACCGGACGTCGCCTTCCAGACAATTCTGGCGCGATGGATCGTCGTGTTGTCGTGTCTTCTCACTCTCGAGGTCCAACTAAGCCGGGGTGCCAGCACCGCGGCACTCGATCTTACCTGCGCTGCGGCGCTGGTGATGGGCTATATTGGATGGCTCGTCCCTGCCCTCATGACCGACAAAATCGAAAACATGTCCTATTACATGGTTTTCGGGGCTATCTTCATGATGGGCGCCAATCTGTTCTTCACCTTTCGGTTTCACCTGTCCCTGATATCCTCTGGCATTATCCTCGCCACCTACTTTCTGGCAGCGATGCAGTTTCCGGAGGATTCCTTTTACAAATTCGCCTTCGGTACGTTTTACATTTCCTGTTTTGTCTTCACGTCCTACGTGAACTGGAATCTCAACCGGGAGCGCTACCAGGTCTTCGTCAACGCCCTTGAGGCCAAGGCGCAGCAGAAGGCGGCGGATGAGCGCGGGCAAGCCCTGCTGCGGCTTTCCAACACCGATTCCCTGACCGGCCTGCAAAACCGACGCGCGATCGACCATCAACTGCGCCTGCTCTGGGATAATTGGAGCAAGAAGGGAGAAGGCTTCGCCGTCCTCTTGATCGATGTCGACTTCTTCAAGAAGTACAATGACCGTTACGGTCACCAGGAAGGCGACAAATGCCTCATTACCGTTGGCAACGCACTCCAGGACGCGATCAGCGAACACAGGGCCTCTATCGGTCGCTATGGCGGCGAGGAATTTATCGTCCTTGCGCCATTCAAATCCAGGCAGCAAGTGGGCGAGCTTGCCGAGACGATCCGTCATACCGTCGAAAGCCTGTCGCTCGCGCATGACCAGCGCCGCGACGGAACCTTCATCGTCACCGTGAGCATCGGCGCATCCTTCACCCGCGCCAACCCCGATGGAAAGCTGGAAAAGATCATCAACGAGGCCGACCGCGCGCTCTATATCGCCAAGGGCAACGGCCGCAACTGCATGAAACTGTTTGATCCGGCCGATCCGCAAACCAGTGACGAGACCGAGAATATTGCCGCCCTTCTGAAAATTGCTGTCGCGGAGGATCTCGTTTCACTTGTGTATCAGCCGATACTCAATGTTTCGACCAACCAGACCGAGGGCGTCGAGGCGTTAATGCGCCTCCGCTTGTTGGACGGCAGCCCCGTGGCACCCGGCATCTTCATTCCGATAGCCGAGCGGACCGGCACGATCATGGAACTTGGTCTGTGGACCATCAAGGTGGCCTGCAAACAGCTTCTGGCCGATGATCGCGTATCCGTCGTCAGCGTCAACGTTTCGCCGATGCAGCTGAAAAATCCTGGATTCGCCACGTCCGTAGCGGCCATTCTGGTAGAGGCAGGTATCGCCGGAAACCGACTCGCTTTCGAAATCACCGAAGGCGTCGACATGGAAATGCATTCGGACGTGCTTCGCTGCCTGAACGACCTCAAGACGCTCGGTATCAACATCTGGCTGGACGATTTCGGAACCGGTTTTGCCGGCCTTTCATGGCTGCGCATGACAGAATTCGATACCGTGAAAATCGACCGCTCGTTCCTGCACGACAGCATGACCCCGCGCGGACGGGCGATGCTGCAGGATATGATCCGCCTCATTCGCAATCGCGGGCACAAGATCCTGATCGAAGGTGTCGAGACCGAAGAGCAACTGAGACTGGTGCGGCAGATGGAGATTGATTACGCGCAGGGTTACTATATCGGACGTCCGGTCGCTGCGGAGCGCTTGGGCGCGAGCACAACACACTTTCCGCGTCCCATGATGATGCTTCGCCCCGCCTAGCTGATCGCAAGCTGTGGAAGCCTATCGCGAGAAGATGAATTACTGATAGGCGGGCGGATCGACCGAAAATTTCGCGGCGAGTTCCAGGAAAGCCGCGCGCGTCACGGGGTCGACAGGCGCGCCTTCCCTTTCCCGCTTAGCGGCCACTGCCCACTCCCGGTCACCCGGCGCCATGACCTTGCAGTCGTCGCGCACGGGAGACTCGCGCAGAACTTCAAGATAACGTTTCATGCCGGCATCGAACGTCCCGCGTTCCACGAAAGCTTCGGGCTTCAGCGCAAGAACGAAGGCGCCAAGCCCCCGCGGCGTGGAAAAATCGGGGCCGCCCATCGGCCCTATGTCGAAGCTGAGTTTCATGCCTGTGAGGACGGCGCTGAAAATCTCCACCATCCCAGCAAGCGCGGCACCCTTGAAGCCAAACTCACCGCCTAATGGCGCGAGCATCTCAGCGGCGTTGGGATCGCGGCTGTCAACGCCGTCTCCATCAGAGGCTACTCCTTGGGGTAATTGCTGGCCAAGGCTTCGGTAAAGCAAAACGCGGTTATAGGGCACCGCACTGGTCGCCATGTCCAGCAGCCAGGGCATGTCGTCTTCAACAGGCACGCCGACAGCAATCGGGTTGGTGCCGTGGAAACGCATGGCGCCGTCATGAAGGCGCACGAAACTATCGGAGTTGCAGAACGCAAGGCCGATATATCCCTGTCGAGCGGCTTCCAGGGCATAAGCACCGGCAGGTCCGAAGTGCGACGAGTTCCGGATGGCCACCGCCCCAATGCCGAAGTTTTCCGCCAGCGCCATGGCTCTTTCCATCCCGGCATAGGTGGCGCGGGCACCATGCGCGTTGTCAGCGTCGATAGTTTCAACCGCGCCGAAGCCGGAAACGCGGCTGATCTGCGGCCGCCCATTGAGCCGGCCACCTTCGAGACCGGTGACATAGTGGGCGAGAAGGCGAACGCCGTGGCTGTCCACACCGAGCCTTGTGCCATGCATCATGGCGCGCGTTGCCGCGCCGGCCGTCTCTTCATCGGTCCCCGCGGCAAGCAAAACGGCGCGGCAAAACCGCCCCAACTCGCCCAGCCTCGCATGTACCGCTGCTTTTTCGTCGCCGTGCGCCATGAGGGAATCTCCCCATTCCAGAATAGACGCTGCACAAGCTATTCAAGGGTCGCGGTTTTGCAATGCATTTCCGCGCCTCGACTGCTCGATCAGTCTTCCGATCCCACGGCATCGTAGGCAGGCCGTTCGCCAACGATAATGGCGCGTTTGCCGACGTGGTTAGCGGGTCCGACGATACCTTCCTGCTCCATGCGCTCGACCAGCGACGCAGCACGGTTGTAGCCAACAGACAGGCGGCGCTGGATGTAGGAGGTCGAGCACTTCTTGTCGCGCATCACCACCTTCACGGCTTTTTCGTAGAGGTCGTCGCTGTCATCCTCGCCCATGGCGGACTTGTCGAAGACCGCCGTTTCCTCTTCCGCCTCTTCGTCGGCCTCATCGGCGTCTTCCGTAACGGTGCCGAGATATTCCGGACGGCCCTGCGTCTTCAGATGCGCAACGACCTTTTCCACTTCCTCATCGGAGACGAAAGGACCGTGAACACGGGCAATACGGCCGCCGCCCATCATGTGCAGCATGTCGCCCTGGCCGAGGAGATGTTCCGCACCCTGTTCACCAAGGATAGTCCGGCTGTCGATCTTCGACGTCACCTGGAAGGAGATGCGCGTTGGAAAGTTTGCCTTGATCGTGCCGGTGATGACGTCGACCGAAGGACGCTGGGTGGCCATGATGAGGTGAATACCAGCAGCACGCGCCATCTGCGCCAGGCGCTGGATTGCGCCTTCGATCTCCTTGCCCGCCACCATCATCAGGTCGGCCATCTCGTCGACGATGACGACGATATAGGGCATGGCCGTGAGGTCCATTTCCTCCTGCTCGTAGACCGCCTCGCCGGTCGCCCGGTCAAAACCGGTCTGGACGTTGCAGAACACCGTCTCACCTTTGGCGCGGGCGGCTGCGGCCCGTGCGTTGTAGCCATCGATATTGCGGACACCGAGACGCGACATCTTGCGATACCGGTCTTCCATCTCGCGCACAGCCCACTTCAAGGCCATGACGGCCTTTTTCGGATCCGTCACCACAGGCGTCAGAAGATGTGGAATGCCGTCATAGACGGAAAGCTCGAGCATCTTCGGGTCAACCATGATCAGGCGGCACTCTTCCGGCTTCAGACGATAGAGCAGCGACAGGATCATGGTGTTGATGGCGACCGACTTGCCCGAACCGGTGGTGCCGGCAACAAGCAGGTGCGGCATCTTCGCCAGTTCAGCGATGACAGGTTCGCCGCCGATCGTCTTGCCGAGGCAAAGCGCGAGTTTCTGACGCGTCTCGGCATAGTCGGTCGCCTCGATCAGCTCGCGCAGGTAAACAGTCTCACGCACCGGATTCGGCAATTCGATGCCGATGACATTGCGGCCGGGCACCACGGCGACGCGCGCCGACAGTGCCGACATGGAGCGGGCTATATCGTCCGAAAGACCGATGACGCGCGAGGATTTGACACCAGGCGCCGGCTCGAATTCATAAAGCGTCACAACCGGACCGGGGCGAACATCGATGATCTCCCCCTTGATGCCAAAGTCCTCAAGAACGCTTTCCAGTAGTCCAGCGCTCTGTTCCAGCGCTTCCGGCGTCATCGTCGTGGTCTGCTGGACACGCGCCTCCTGCAAGAGGTCGATCGAAGGGTACTCGTATTCGCCATCTGCGAAAACGGGCGCTTCGCGGAACATCGGCTGTGAAGCCTGAATAGGAGCGCGCGGCGTGAAGCGCGGCTCGACGGCAACTCTCTCGGCCGGCATGACCTGCTCGACACGCCCTTGCGGCTCGACGACACTGGGCGCTTCCGCGACCGGCGCCGACGAGACTTCCTGTGCCGCGACCGGCAGGACGGCGGGCGCGATGGACTGGCGAACGCCAATCTCACGGTAAAGCCGGATGGCCGAACCGCCCGGCACGCTGACAACAGGCGGCTCAGCCGATAGAACGATGGTGGGGGCCGGGGATGACGAAATGGTATTCGGCGCGGCGGTGGCAGGTGCCGCGACAACCGAGCTTGCCAGAACCTGCCGCGCGGACGCGACGATGCCCTCGCCAGCACTGTCCGGCAGATCGAGCGTCATCACCTCCCAGAAAAGCTCATCCGGCAGATGGGCGGCGAAAGCTGGAATCACCACCTGTGGCACGGGAGGCTGCGTCGCCTCAACAGCCGGCGCCACGGAGGATGGCTCGACTGGAGAGACGGCTGGGCGCGCAGACGTTGCCCCGGCCGAGGACAGATCGGTTGACACCGGCATCACTGTTGCGGCTGCGGCCTCTTCAGCCTGCTTGCGGGCAAGCTCAAGCCGCAACTTATAGGTTAGCGCCCTTGCGCCCCGGGCATCCGGCGGCTGCGGCAGAAATGGCATGCGTGGCGGCGGCACACGTTGCTCGGCCGGCCTTACCGTGACTTCGCTGACAGGAGCACCATGCGGCTCCACTGACTGCTGCTGCGTTACCGGCTCCGAGTCTATCGGCTCGATCGATGCAACAGGCCAGCTCCTCCTCAGGCAGATTGGGCGTCTCCACCGGCATACGTCGATTGACGCGCTCTCGGGCGTGCGGGTGAAACGGACATTAGGACCGAGCACGAATGCATTCTGCCAGCCAGGCATTTCAGCGCGGCCTTCAATGGCATCGGCAGCACTGATATCGGCGTTGGGCCGAGACGCAGCACTCGCCTTCACTGTGGCCGACGGCTGACCGGCAACCACCTGGCCGCCGGCATGACGAGCCTTTTCGCTCCCCTCCCCTACGCTATTGGACGAATTCTGGAATCTGGATCGGGAGAAACTCATGGCAGCGTGCACACTCATCATAAACGTACATATTTCGGTCTCCCTGAAATAAAAAATAAAGGTTAATTACCCCTTTCCAAACGGGACGGCGGCGGCAATTTTTCGAGCCAGCCACAAGGTGCTGAGAGAACCCGCGCCGAAGGAATATTCCAATCACCTTATTGATTTTGTTGTGTAAAAACCGGGTTTTTTGCGCCATTTTAGAGGCAGAGAAGCAAGCGTGGAAAAGCGCCTTGGGTCCGTGAGGCATATTGTTTCCGCAAAGGCGCGCGCAACGTAAAATCATTGCTGTAAAGCCATAGAATTAACGTGGACACTGCCGGCATTACAGCCTTAAGATCGGTCGGCCGCGGCCCCATTAAACATCCGCTCGGCCCCATTTCCGGAGTGAACCATGTCACCTGTCCAACTCTCCCGCCGTTCGTTGCTCAAGACCTCGGTTTTTCTGGCCGCGACAACGGGGCTGGCAGGCATTGCCGCCGCGGAGCAGGCGACACCTGGAGGAAGGTTGATCGTAGCAGCCGATTCGGAGCCGAAGAATCTCAATCCGGCAATCGTCGCCTCCAACGGTGTATTCTACATCGCCAGCAAGATCATCGAGCCATTGGCGGAAGCTTCTTTTAACGGCAAGGATGGGCTGGAGCCGCGCCTTGCGACCGAATGGCAGGGATCGGACGATGGCTTGAGCGCCACCTTTAAGCTGCGTGAAGGCGTGACCTGGCATGACGGCAAGCCTTTCACCTCTGCGGATGTTGCCTTTTCGGCGCTGTCGGTCTGGAAACCGCTGCAGAACCTCGGACGGCTGGTCTTTGCCAATCTGGAGAAGGTGGAGACACCGGACGATCACACGGCGATCTTCCGCTTTTCAAAGCCGACGCCGTTCCAGCTGATCCGCAACGCGCTGCCGGTCGTCACCAGCGTCGTACCGAAACATCTTTATGAAGGCACGGATATCGCCACCAATCCCGCCAATACCAGACCGGTCGGCACCGGACCTTTCGTCTTTACCGAGTACAAGCCTGGCGAATATTATCGTCTCACTCGCAATGCGAATTACTGGGGCAAGGATCAGCCGCACCTCGAGGAGATCATCTATCGCGTCCTGCCGGACCGGGCGGGAGCTGCTTCCGCGCTGGAGGCGGAGGAAATCCAGCTCGCGGCCTTCTCCGCCGTTCCCCTGGCCGACCTCGCCCGCATCTCGAAGGTGGAGGGTATCAAGGTGATCGCCGATGGATACGAGGCCCTCACCTACCAGCTGGTGGTCGAAATCAACCATCGTCGCAAGGAATTGGCAGACCTCAAAGTCAGACAAGCCATCGCCCACGCCATCGACAAGAAATTCGTCATCGACAAGGTCTTCCTCGCCTACGCGACGGCATCGACGGGCCCTGTACCGAAGAATGCGCCGGAATTCTACACAGGTGACGTCGAGACCTATGATTTCGATGTTGCCAAGGCAAACGCTCTGCTTGACGAGGCGGGATATTGCGCGGGGGCCGGATGGCAAGCGCTTTTCCTTGAAGCTTCTGCCCGCGCCGTATTTCAACGAAACCAAGCAGTTCGGTTCGTATCTTCGCCAGGCGCTTCAGGAAATTGGCATTGATGCTGAACTTGTCAACAATGATGCAGCGGCCCACCAGAAAGCGGTTTATACCGACCACGCCTTCGACCTCGCCGTCGCGCCGCCGGTCTTCCGCGGCGATCCGGCAATCTCCACCACCATCCTGGTGCGCTCCGGCATTCCGGCAGGCGTCGGATTCTCCAACCAGGGCGGTTACGAGAACAAGACTCTCGATGAACTCATCGACCGGGCAGCCGCAACGGTGGATGCCACGACACGCACCGCACTTTACAAGGATTTCCAGAAGCAGGTTGCGGCCGACCTGCCGCTGATCAACGTCGCCGAATGGGGCTTTATCACCGTCGCACGCGACACGGTGAAACAGATCGCCACCAACCCACGCTGGGCCGTTTCAAACTGGGCGGATACGGCGGTCGAAAGCTGAGGAACAGGGGTGAAGCGTGCCACAAGAATGCTGAGGAGAAGGGCAGTCAGCGCCATTCCGGTGCTGCTTATTGTTCTGGTCTTCACCTTCGTTCTGCTTGAAAATGCATCCGGGGACGCTGTTGATGCCTATCTCGTCTCGATCGGCGGTGGCGATGCAGGGCTAAGGGATACGTTGCGCGAGCAATATGGTCTGAACGGATCGGTCCTCGCACGTTTTTGGCTCTATGCCAGTTCAGTCCTGAGGCTCGACTTCGGTTGGTCGCTCGCCTTCGACCGACCGGTATTAGGGTTGATCCTCGAGCGTCTCCCAAACACCCTTATCCTGATGGGAAGCGCCACGACACTTGCCTTCATCCTGGGCACGGGTCTCGGCATCGTGGCGGGTGCGCGCCCCGGCGGAACCGTAGACCGCGTGCTATCAACCCTGTCGCTGGCCCTATACGCCACGCCCGGCTTCTGGCTTGGCCTCGTCTTCGCGATCGTTTTTGCGGTCCAGCTTAAATGGCTGCCGACGTCAGGCATTGAAACCATCGCCTCGGGCAAGCAGGGACTGGCGCGCGCGTTGGACATCGCGCGGCATCTCGTGTTGCCCGTTGCCAGTCTCGGGCTTATTTATCTCGCACTTTTTTCTGCGCGTCATGCGCACCGCCATGGCCGCTGTCTGGCCACTGGATTTCGTACTTTTTGCCCGATCCAAGGGGCTTTCCCGACGACGCATCGTGCTGCGCCATGTCGCGCGCAACGCTGCCCTGCCGCTGATCACGGTGCTTGGTCTGCAGGCCGCCACGATGCTCGGCGGCAGCGTGGTGATCGAGAGCGTTTTTGCCATTCCCGGTTTTGGCCGGCTGGCGCAGGAAGCTGTCAGTGGACGCGACACGCCGCTCCTGATGGGCATCATTTTGACAAGCGCTGTTTTCGTCATTGTCATCAATCTCGTCGTTGACATTCTCTACGCCGTTCTTGATCCGCGCATCGGCAGCGGGGAGCAACAGGCATGAGTTTCGCTCTCCGGCTTTTGCGCAGTTTCGAAGGAGCCACTGGCGCCATTGTTCTGCTACTGCTTGCCGTGATGGCGCTCGCTGCCCCCTTCGCTTTCCCGGGCGATCCCTTGGCGATCGTCGGCGATCCGCTGCTTGCGCCTTTCACCGATGCAGCCCTTCCGCTGGGGACAGACCGGTTGGGCCGAGATGTGCTGGCCGAACTCGTCCACGGAGCGCAGGCCTCTATTCTCGTTGGCATCGGTGCCGCCGCGGCGGCGCTGATCGTCGGCACCTTCATCGGAACCATTGCCGGTTTTGCCGGCGGGTTGGTGGACGAGGCGTTGATGCGGCTCACGGATGCATTTCAGATCGTGCCCAATTTCCTGCTTGCGCTCGCCTTTGTCAGTACCATTGGCCATTCCATGCCTGTTGTCATTCTGGCAATTGCGCTTGGCGCGTGGGCCGATCCGGCGCGGCTGATGCGGGCACAGGTCTTGAGCATCCGCGAGCGTGACTATGTGCAATCCGCCCGCGCCATCGGGATGCATCCGCTGGAAATAGCCTTCCGGCAAATCTTGCCGAATGCGCTGCCGCCCGTCATGGCTCTCGCCGCCATCATTGTCGCTGCCGCCATCCTCACAGAAGCAGCCCTTTCCTTCCTCGGGCTTGGGGACCCTAATATCGTCACCTGGGGTTCGATG
Organism: Glebionis coronaria; assembly: GCA_025667525.1. Taxonomy (NCBI): domain Eukaryota; kingdom Viridiplantae; phylum Streptophyta; class Magnoliopsida; order Asterales; family Asteraceae; genus Glebionis; species Glebionis coronaria. Next base: position 5,608 of record JANFOE010002116.1, on the reverse strand, counting down.
ATTGCGGAAGGACGCAACGTCCTGCGTTCGGCCGCCTTCCTGTCTGTAATTCCCGGTCTCGGATTACTCGTTACGGTTCTCGGCGTCTATCTCCTCGGCGAGGGCATCAACAGGGCGATGGCGACAGGGAGGCAGGCACCATGACCGGTAACGCTCTGTGCCGCATCGACGATCTCAGCGTTCACTACAGGCCGGGTCAGGCTCCCGCTTTGCTGAATGTTTCACTGACAATCCGCCAAGGGCAGCGGCTGGCGATCATCGGAGAAAGCGCCTCGGGGAAATCCACGCTTGGCAAAGCCGTTGCCGGGCTTCTTCCCGGTAACACACTGGTTACCGGCGACATTTCCTGGAGCCGCGACAGCGGCCTGTTTCAGGGCCGGCCAAAGCCGGGGCGCGATATCGGCACGATCTTTCAGGATACCGGCGCGACGCTTAATCCGGTTCTCACAATAGCGGAACAGGTGGCGGAAGGTGCCGTTCGGCATCTGGGCCTGTCCTGGCGGCAGGGCCGGGATCTTGCTCGCGACCTCTTGGAACGGGTTCGGCTGCCACATCCATCCCATCTTCTCAAAGCCTACCCGCACCAGCTTTCCGGCGGCCAAAGGCAGCGTGTTGCGATTGCCGCCGCTATTGCCGCAAGCCCTTCCATTCTGATTGCCGACGAGGCGACCAGCGCACTCGATACGGTCAGTCAGGCCGCCATTGCCACGCTTCTTGACGATCTGGTGCGGCGGGGAAAACAAAACGCTTGTGTTCATCACCCATGACATTGGCCTCGCGTCCAGTCTTGCCGACGAAATCGCAGTTTTACATTCCGGCCGGCTGGTTGAACACGGTCCGACCCGGCGGGTGCTGTCTGCACCCAGCCGCGACTACACACGGGCGCTGCTCGCCGATTATCTGGACCTGTCCACTCCGCCGCTCATCAGCGAGGCTGCGTCATGAACGAAGCCCTTCTGAGCGTCGAAGGACTGTCGAAAACCTATCGCACCCCCGCCAGAACGGTGGCGGCACTTTCCGATATTTCTTTTTCGCTCCAGCCCGGGGAAACTCTGGGACTGGCCGGCCCCTCCGGCTGCGGGAAGTCGACACTGGCTCGCATTTTGATGCGGCTCATCCCCCCCGACCATGGCACAATCCGTTTCCAGAAATCGCGCCTGGCTCACGCTTGACGGGAGCGGGCTGCGTTCCGCCCGCCGGCACGTGCAGATGGTCTTTCAGGATACGCACGGCGCCTTCAATCCGCGCGCGCGTGTCGAGGATGCCATCGGTGAGCCGCTGCGCATTCATCGCATCGTCAGACGGCGCGATCGCGCGGCGGAAATACGCCGTCTTCTGGACCGCGTTGGCCTGGCGGACATCGATGCCAGCCGCTCGATATTGGAGCTTTCCGGTGGGCAGAGGCAACGTGTTGCCATAGCGCGGGCCATTGCAGTCCGACCGGCGGTGCTCATTCTTGACGAGGCCGTCTCTGCCCTCGACGTGTCAGTGCGCAGGCAAAATCCTCGAGCTGCTGGTGGAAATCCAAAGGGATACCGCCGTGTCCTGCATTTTCGTCTCGCACGATCTCGCTGTCATCCGCGCCGTCTGCCACCGCGTTGCCATCATGGCGGCCGGGCGGATCGTTGAAATTGGCACGACACGCGACATCATCTCGGCACCGCAATCATCGACAGCCAGAACATTGATTGACGCCGCACCGCGGCTGATCAGAACCAGGTAAGGAAGAGACATGCCCGCTCCGGATTACGCCTTGCTGCTTGACCCACCGGCTTTTTCCAGCGGAGCGTTACGCGATCCTTGCCGACCGGCTCGCAGCCTTGATGGGCACGAAGAACGACGTCCTCCTTATACAGGCCGAAGCCGTGCTGGCGCTTGAGGCGGCGGCCACAAGCCTTGCCCGGCCCGGGCTGAGGGCGCTCAACATCGTCACGAGCCCCTACGGCTCCTGGTTCGGCGGCTGGCTCGCCAGGGGCGGCGCCAGCGTGCGCAATCTGACAGCCAGTCCGGCAAAGCCAGTAACGCTGGAGGAGGTTGAACAGGCGCTGTACGAGGCACCCGACTTTGATCTTCTCGCCGTCGTACATGCGGAAATCGGCAAGCGGCATTCTCAACCCTCTGCCAGCCATTACGGCACTCGCGCACGAACGCGGCATCGTCACTCTTGTCGATGCGGTCGCCTCCATTGGCGGGCACCCGCTGGACGTCGATCGGCTCGGTATCGACATTGCCGTCATTGGGCCGCAGAAAGCACTGGCCGGGCCGGCCGGCGTGTCGGCTATTTCCGTCAGCGACAAGGCCTGGGGCCTTCTATCGCATGGGCAAGCGCCTGAAAATTCCATGCTTTCGCTTCTGGACCAGAAAAGGCTCTGGCTGGATGCCGGCCGCGACACGCTGCCCGGAACGCCGGCTCCGCTGGAGTTTTATGCGCTGGAGGCAGCCCTTGATCGAATAGAGGCGGAAGGTTTGGCATCGGTGCTTCAACGCCACGAGATGGCGGCCGCAGCCACGCGCAACGGCATAAATGCGCTCGGCATCAAAAACTGGGCCGACGAGGCGAAGGCGTCAGCGCTCGTTTCGACGGCAATTCTGCCTGATGGCGCCAACGCCAGGGTGCTGCTTGAAGCTGCATCCCGGAAAGATGGTGCTGACATCACCGCCGGTGTCGGCCCCGGCGCCGAGAGGTTGATAAGGCTCAACCACACCGGCCGGCGGGCGAACCGGCAAGCGGTCGAGGCAAACATCGAAGCATTCGCCAGCTCTTTAAAAGACCTAGGGTACGCCGCAGAAGCTTCCTCTGCTCTCGAGGCAGTTGACACTGTCTACCTTGATGCTGGTTCGACCGGTGCCTGATGCTGCCAGGAAAAGATCGTTGCGGAAATCGTACGTCTTTTGAAACGTTGCTCACGACATTGTTGTTAAAAATAGTAGACAAATTCCTCCGTCAATCTTGACGAAATCATGGCAAAGCGCGAAACTTAACGCAGCGTTAACTTGCGTGAAGAAGGGAATGGCCATGGTAGCAGGGTTCAACATGCTCTCCTTTGACCTCTTTGGCATCGGCCGAAGAATGCCCGTCGTCAATGAGCGGGTGGAGACCGAATTTCAGGAAAAGACGCCGCGCCGGCCTGATGACGAGTCGCAGAACGACGACCGAGATCAAGAATATGAACTGTTTTTCTGGTCGCTTTATCCGGTGATCTAAAGCTTTCAAGGCGATCGAGTTAGGCGTTTACCCGGTGCAGAACGCCTGTTTGATCCCACAAGACGGCGCATTATTCGTATTTTTAAAGTCAAAAAAAGCGGCCCCGAGGAAACCTCGAGGCCGCTAATTTATTTTGGCTGGTCAGTGGTTATCGCGCGGCAGACCCTTGGTCTGGGCGATACGCTGATATTTCACCGCCGGTTCGAGAACCGCGCCGGTTTCCATCTGGCTGACGATGCCGCGCTGAATTTCCTGCCATGGTGTCTGGTGGTCTGGGAACTTGTAGCCGCCCTCCGCATGCAGCGCCTCGTAGCGCTTTTGCGAGTTCCTCGCCGGAAATCAGGATGTCCGCCTTGCCGCGGCCCACATCGATGCGGACGCGGTCGCCCGTCTGAAGAACGGCAAGGCCGCCCCCTGCCGCTGCTTCCGGGGAAGCGTTGAGGATAGACGGGCTGCCTGACGTGCCGGACTGGCGGCCCATCACCGATACAGGGCAGCGAACTGACACCTTGCTTCAGAAGATAATCCGGTGCGCGCATGTTCACGACTTCCGCGGCACCCGGATAACCGATGGGGCCTGCGCCGCGCATGAAGAGAACGGTGTTGGCGTCAATGCCGAGCGACGGATCGTCGATGCGGTGATGGTAATCTTCCGGACCATCGAACACCACGGCGCGGCCTTCGAAGGCCTCCGGATCGTCAGGATTGGAGAGATAACGGTTGCGGAACTCTTCCGAGATGACGCTTGTCTTCATGATGGCGGAGGAGAACAGGTTGCCGCGCAGCACGCGGAAGCCAGCGCGCTCCTTGAGCGGCTGCTCATAGGGGCGGATGACCTTTTCGTCTTCGATGATCGCGCCACGGCAGTTTTCGCCGATGGTCTTGCCGTTGACCGTCATGGCATCTTCCATGATCAGTCCCTGGTTCATCAGCTGGTTGACGACAGCGGGAACGCCGCCGGCATGGTAATAATCCTCGCCGAGATATTCACCAGCGGGCTGCAGGTTGACGAGCAGCGGCACGTCTTCACCATAGGTCTGCCAGTCGTCCACTGTCAGTTCGACGCCGACGTGGCGCGCAAGGCCGTTCAGATGGATCGGTGCGTTGGTGGAGCCACCAATCGCCGAGTTGACGCGGATGGCGTTGATAAAACGCATCCTTGGTCATGATGTCTGATGGCTTCAGGTCTTCCTTGACCATTTCAACGATGCGCAGGCCGGTAAGGTAGGAGACTTCCTGACGGTCACGGTAAGGCGCCGGGATGGCGGCGGAGCCTGGAAGCTGCATGCCCAGCGCTTGGCGAGCGAGTTCATGGTCGTTGCCGTACCCATGGTGTTGCAATAGCCGGTCGACGGAGCCGAAGAAGCGACGAGCTTGACGAAGCCCTGGTAATCGATCTCGCCCTTGGCCAGCAATTCGCGTGCCTTCCAGACGATGGTGCCGGAACCGGTGCGCTCGCCGCGGAACCAGCCGTTCAGCATGGGGCCGACGGAAAGAGCAATGGCCGGGATGTTGACGGTGGCCGCCGCCATAAGACAGGCAGGCGTGGTCTTGTCGCAGCCAATGGTCAGCACGACGCCATCGAGCGGATAGCCATAAAGCACTTCCACGAGGCCGAGGTAAGCCAGGTTGCGGTCGAGGCCGGCGGTCGGACGCTTGCCGGTTTCCTGAATCGGATGCACCGGAAACTCAATCGCGATGCCGCCGGCTTCACGGATACCTTCACGCAGGCGATTTGCCAGTTCGAGGTGGTGGCGGTTGCAAGGGGAAAGGTCAGAGCCCGTCTGTGCGATACCGATGATCGGGCGATCAGACTGAAGCTCGGCTTGGCTGAGACCAAAATTCATGTAGCGCTCAAGATAGAGCGCCGTCATGTCCGCATTGGCGGGATTATCGAACCAGGCGCGCGAACGCAGCTTGCCCTGAGTTGCAGGAAGATTATCAGATGTCGTCATGATGCGGGTCTCCAGCCGGAAGTGGCCAACGGTAAAATATTACGAAATGCGACAAGCTTATGTTGCGCGCAAGGAAATGGAATCAGCGTTTCGGAGATCACGCATAACCGACAGTGCTGCTCCAGACGAGTGGCATCGAGCGGCAATTCGGCTTTAACCGAATATTTTTCGGCAGTTACGGCCATCGCGGGATTACGCAACGGAATCTCCCTCCCTCTTTTGCCGTTTAACTTCGACCCCCGGGGGCGCGAAATTCGGGCAAAAAATCATTCTCTTATTTGTATGACTATTAGATGAAACCACGCCCTGTCAAGCACTCGAATACCAGACGCAGCGGTAAGCGGGATCTTCCAAACCACAAATTGTGAATTATTTATCATATTGATTTAAAACAATATATTATCTCTCTCAGGGCGTGAAAGCCCATTCGAAACCTGAAATATACGAA
>JANFOE010002115.1:0-130834 GCA_025667525.1 Glebionis coronaria | reverse complement strand
ATAAAGTTAAAGGGGCGTTAGGTATTTTTTATCCAAGTTAAAGGGGTGTTTATATACTAGCCGACACCAAAAAGAAACCCTAGGGGGCCTATTTGCAATTTATCGAAACTATAACAAAGCCCTAGGGACTAATATTGTAACATTCCCTAATTTACAAACCATAGGGACTAATATTACCAATAGTCAAAACATTTCTAAGCCCTAAGGACTATTTGTGTAAATATTCGGATTATATAAACCCTAGGGGTTAAATGTTTCATTTGCCGAAACATTTATAAGCCCTAAGGACTCATTATGCAATTTAATTAAACTAAGTAACCCTAGGGACTAACCTTGCCATTTGCCGAAAAATTAGCAAGCCCTAGGGGATGTTTTGAAACTTTAATAGAAACAAGGACTTGAATGAAATTTAAATTAACTTTTATTAATACTAATTAACATAATTAATAAACTTAAAGGATTAAATGGTAACTTTTGAAACACGGAGGGCTAATATTGGACAACTAAAACTTAAGGGATTTTTATGAAACATTATTTTATATAAGTGTTAATTAAATAAAAATCAGTTTATTTAATTTATCATATTCTTTATAGTTAAAACAAAGGTAAATGTACACAAATAAAATAAACAGTATATTGTTTCGATAACTTATTACAGGTTGGATAATTAAGTTGATGAACACTATAATAAACAGGTGATCATGCATTTTCATCAACTATATTTATTTGTGCATTTTGTTGATCTACTGAGACCCTTTCAAGTACTTAGGTAATTCTACTGCTTTGTGATCATACTGTTCCAGTTTACCAGTGACATCATTACTACACTCTACCACTGAGGTGAGTTCATGGCCCCATACTTTTATTACTTTTATACTAAACTGGGGGAAAAAACATGCAACATATTTTTCTATGCAAACATTCACGGGTACCAACTTTTATCTGCCTATTGGATGTCCATGACCCGGGGATCTGTAATAGTTAATTTTGGGATTAAGCGCATAATGTTATAAATAGATCTATTAGGGATTGACTATCCCCTGTCTGGGTGAGTAGCTCTCATTGTGCCTTGGCCGGGCCAAACAGGCGTATATCATTGTCTGACTAGGTGTGTCTTTGGACAAAAACTGGGATGCTCAAGGGCTCCTGCGTCTAGCTTCTATTACAGGAAATAGGAACAATAATAATATTTTTCTTTGTGCACCTACTATCTTTTGTGATGTTTGGCATACCAGTACTTTTATTAAACATATGAATTCACCAACTTCGTGTTGACCCCCATATTTTAACATGTTTTCTCAGGTAACTAAGCAGGTTCTATGTGCACTCGGACTTCCTGCATCATATAGGAAGCATTATAAACACCATTGGGGCAGGGTTTACTACTTTGGAACAATAACTAATGTTTTATTAAGACAATTTATTAAATCTTCACATTTGGTTCATGTAATAAATTAAATGATATTTTATGATCATTGTACTATATACTATTTGCTATCGATCCACCAAGTGACACCCAAATACTATTCCGCTACATTTGACTACTTTGGGGGTGTCACAGAATGGTATCAGAGCGATAGTTATAGAGAAATCGATCAAAAACATAAAATTTTTAAATAATAAAAATCTAAAACTGGACTATAACTGAATATAAGAATCAGTTTTAAGGAAAAAAAATTGATTTTTGGGGACCCTCTAGGCATATAGCATATAGAGCATACATATTATGTGAACTAAATATATATAACCTTTGGCTATATGATCACATAAGTATCTACATAACTTTTAACCTACACTGTTAAAAGACACTTATAGCATCGTATACAAAATTTTATTTTGAAAACTTTTTGAATTATATAAGCTAATACTAACTCAACTTTGAAATAATACTATTTTCATATTTATCATGACTACACCAGCCACGTCACTGACTCATGTACCTGACATCGACACTCTCTTGACTACTACTGCTGTTGTACCAGTATCACCCACATCTGTGCTTCAGGGGTTGCCATCGGATTCCGAGTCTGGGGATCACCAGACTGTAGGAGTCATCTTACTATCTGACTCTACTACTAGCACATCACCAGTTTTACCTACTTCCCCAACTGGGGAAAGGGATCAGGTTGTTCCTATCCTACCACCCCATCCACCATCCTCTTTTCTTCACGACTATGCTCCTAGAGCTCTACCACCTCGTAAGAGGAGGTACGACTCTACTCTTGTCTCTACTTTTGAGATTGGAAAAGGTTCTGGAACAGGACGGACTGAGACCGATCCTATTCAGGCTCAGATTACCGCACTAGCCGCACGTCAGGCTCAGGATATCTCGGATATCCATACTATCTTGAGAGCAGGTCAGTATGGACGCTCAGTACTACATGAGCGACTAGACAATATTTTGTGGGCTGTAGGGGCAGAGTCCTAGGCAACACATGGGACATGAACGACAGTCCAGGGCACCCTACAATTGTTTTTAGAGGAGAACGACTATCTCCGTCAGTGTGTCTTTACTCTAGAGGATCAGCAGTACTAGACCCACTCCACTCTCATGTCTAAGGGTGACACCCTACAGATTTTCTTCGACCTTACAAAGGTTCGTCAGTAGGGGACCGTTGTAGAGACCAGTTATCTCAGGACCACGGACACTTCACAACAGGCTCAGTTGTTTAAGGCTCTCCGGCTTTTGAAGGAGACCCGGATTGCCATGGTGACTATGTAGGATGCCATATAGGTACATGTAGCTCTGGCTGCACCAACTACTTCTAGTAATTCTGCCAGCCGTGTTTAGACTAGATGTACTAGATTTCTTATATATCATGACAAGCATTGGGTTGCATCCCAGCTCTCATGATTTAGGATTTATGTACTGTATCAATTTTTATTTTCAGCTGTATCTCATCCTTAGTACCTAACCCTAGTAGGTAGGTAACCTTTTATCGTACTTAGACAGTTGTACCACTATTTCAGACAGGCATACTACATTCCTGTCTTAGATTGGTTGTACTTGTATCATATTGTTATTTGACAGAAATGACTTACACTGATGTTATACTATTACTCCTTTGTGCTTATATTATATTGTGAGCTTTTGACAGGTTATCCAATTTGTTATGATTTTTATGCATACACATTTCCATGCGAACTAATATAAATGCAATATTTACAAAAACTAATAAATCTCATTTTTGTATGACTATAGAAAAATGGCTTCAAGAAACACACGAGCAAACCTCGCAGGAGCTAATGTCATTCCAAATGTCACTCCAAATGTCTTAGAAGCCCAACTCAGGGTGCTCATTGGACAAGGCATCGCCGATGCCATGGCTGCTAGGGAAGCCAACCCCAGTATAAACCAGGATCACGGTCAGAATTGCAATGCAAGGAGAAATGATAGAGTCGTTAGGGGATGTACTTATCCCGACTTCTTGAAATGCAAGCCCACTTACTTTAAGGGCAAAGAAGGATTTGTCGAGCTAATGCAATGGTTCGAAAGATCGAAAACTGTATTCCGTATCAGTGACTGCACGGAAGAAAAAAAGTCAAATTTGCCACCTGTAATCTACTGGAAGGTTCCCTCACATGGTGGAATTCTTTGGTTGCTAATCTTGAGCAATATATTGCCTATGGGATGACTTGGACCGCTTTGAAGGAAAGGATCACCGAGAAGTACTGTCCTCGTGGTGAAATGATGAAGCTAGAGATCAAACTGTGGGATCTCAAGTGCAAGAACCATGACATTGTAGCGTACAACTAGAAGTTCCAAGAACTGACCTTGATGTGTACTAGAATGTTTCCTAAAGTGAAGGATAAGATTGAGAAGTATGTTAGCGGGCTGCCAGACTCTATCCATGACAGCGTACTCGCATCTCGACCTACTACCGTCGAGAGTGCCATTAAGTTCGCCACAGAATTGATGGACAAACGAGTCCGTAGCATTGCTGAGAGGCAGACGGAAAGCAAGAGGAGAGCTGATGACAATTTTCGTAGTCAGCACAATAACCGACCACCCAAAAGACAAAACATAGGTGATGAGACTGCCTTTATACATAGTCTCATCGGCTAAATCGGGCTTAAAACGCTAAAAATATCATTAAAATACCCCAAAATATGCTCGTGTTTGTTCATTGTGTATTTAAGGTACAAATATCGTGAAATCAACAAAAGATCAAAGGAATCAAGCCAACATGAACACGGGAAACAAAGCCGCACAAAGAACCGGACTCGAATCATGATTTTTCATTGAAGTCCTTGAAGTTTAGAAGATTTTCAAGATTGGTACCTCAATTTTGAAGACTTGGCATTTTATACCCTTGCAAAACTCTAATATTGCATTTGGGTCCCTAAGATATCAAGATATTACATTATGAGCCCTTGAAGAATGCAAACATTACATATTTGGTCCTTGATAAAAGTATTGAATTGCCTTGCGCCATATTTAACAACTTTGGCAAAGTTGCTATAAAGGGAATATGAGTATTTAAGCTGGAAACTTTATATGCAAGTATTTTGGGAGTATAAGGACCAAACTTGCCCAGACAACATAACCTACACCCTCCAACCAGCACCAGCCACGTCAGCCCACTCACCACCTACACCAGTCATATCCAACCACCTCACACTCCTCTCCACGTCATAATTCACCACCGTTCTAAGTTAATATTAATTAAGTCTGTTTAAACAGAGTTTTTATTATTAATTTTAAGTGGGAAGCTTTCCGTGTTCACATTAAACCCATCTAATCACCCCCAAAACTAGTTCATCATACACATGAACCCTATTCCCTAATCAACATAAATCAAGGGGTTATTGGTTGATACTTTCCAGATATGTGATTAACCACTATCTCATCAAAATCCACCACTAAAAACCCCTCTCCCGTGACTGGTGTGGCCCCCATGTCTCCTATGTTCTTCCAAAATAGGCAAAGAGGGAATCTTGCTAGTAAATCAACGACAAAGGACCAAAACTTGGTCCCAAAGATAACTTGGACGTCTAATATCAATCGCAAACATAGCTGGCACCTCATAGATCACATGCCTCAACTTTTGACCAAGATTCGATTTTCAAACAAAGAGCATTTCAGAAAATTCAAGGATTAGGGTTTCACATTGTTTTCTTAGTTCTAGAATCTTCATAGTATCACTATAAAAGGAGGTCCAAGATGTGGCAACCCCTTTTGTTCCAGATTTTGTCTTTGTAAACCTTTTTAAATGAATACTTAAAGTGTTTTCTAAGCCTTAAAATTCTATTTTCTGAGTTCCCTTGTCTTTCTAATTTATATTCCAAGTTTATTTTAAGTTCTTTAAAATTTGTGTTCACCACTTTTCTGCTTTAATATTATTGATACCAATTTGGGACCCTTGGAAGTATATAAGATCATAACAGCCTGAACTCAACAACTTCAAGCTGTGGTGAGTATATTCTTGCAAGTTATTCTTTTGTTTAGTCAAGTTATTTGGATTTCCAAAGAAACAAAAATGGAGAAAAGTATTTACAAATTTTTAACCTTTCAAGATTTTCACAAAAATCTTTTGTCAATTTTATTGTTAACAGCTTACTGTCATAAGCTCTCCAATAAGCTCACTGACACTGAACTTATTAGTTAGTTTTGGCTTGTTCTTTTTCTTGGTTTGGTTGTGTTGTACAGGGTCCCAAAACAAGTCCTCCACCCTTTATTTCTTACCATCATTTTTTTGTGAAGACATGGTACCCTTTGGTCTGTTGTAGACCAGCAAACAAGGGCTCTTTACACACTTCTCGTAAGCCCACAAAAGGACCACTAAAAGGCATCAGCTAGGTAAGATTGGCTTGAACCCTATTGGCTTCTTTTATTGAGTTTTATGTGAATTATGTGGATTTGATCTTGGTGACTATTTATTGTTGATTTTTTTGTTTAGACTTGATTTATTAACTGGTAAATGCATGTTAGAGTAAGTAGAAATTAATCTGGTAGTGATTTGAATGCAAGTCCTTTGTTAAATTTATTAATTAGTAATTAAGGGGTGTTTGGTTTAAGGTGTTTTTTGACTGTTGTGACAACAACCAATTCACCAAGTGACCTAAACATACCTAATTAGTTAGTATTGGGTGCTTTGAGTAGTTGTTAGAAGTAATTCAGGAATTTTAACAAAGTTCACTTGTTTGAGTAATGCATAAAAACAACTTAGATATCAGTAGGCCCATATTTGTTTTGATTTTGTGTTTTAGGTGTTTAGATCTTAGAATCCATTAAATTAATAGTATATCTAGGGTTTGGAATTTGTTATTTGTGATCTAGGCCAGCAACATATCACCAGACCCTATATAGTTCATCAGTAACTTGTTTTTGCTCATTTTTGTGCTATTTGTTGTTTAGACCTAGTTGTTTTTGCTTTGTACTGACTTCCCACACTCCACTGAGTACGGGGGCGTCTTTGTCTCCAAAAAACACTCACAATCAAGCTAAAAAATGCCCCATCTTTGTTTTCTGTGATCAAGCAGTGGGTAGAGTTTCCCACTTCTAGTGTAAAAGTACCCACTACTGTGCTAAAAGACAAAAGCCCTACAAGCGTCAACATCAGTTTGTTTTGTCTTTACTGGTCATAATTGAGTATTTTTCATTCATTTTAATTTTCTTCAGTTTCTTTATTTAATTTAAGATTTTTGAAAAGTTGTTTTTATTTTTCTGAGTATTTATTTATTTCTTAGCATTAATTTAGATTTTAATTAAGTTTTTATTGAACTGTTTTTGTCTTTTAGTGGTAAAAAGTTGTGTTTTTTTGTTTTTACACTTTTCCTAGTTTTAGTTATATATTTTAAGATTTATAGAAATAAATTTCATTTTTCACTTTATTTAATTATTTTTTAGAATTAATTTAAGTTAAAATAGGTTTTTAATTAAACTGTTTTTGTCTTATTAGGTTAAAAAGTACTGGTTTCAATTTTTTTCATTTTTGTCATATTTAGATAAGTAATTTAAGATTTTTAAAAAATTAAAATTATTTATCCCAATATTTTATTATTTTTTATGAGTATTTTAGTTTAAAAAGTGTTACTAGCATTTAAAAATTAGAAAAATAGTTTTAAAAATTTAGGAAAAATACTTTTTAGTGTTTAATTAATATAAGTAAGATATTTGCTTGATAAATAATATTTTGGCTTTTTGTTAATTATATTTAATTTTAGGGCTTTAATTAGTATTTAAAATTGAATATTTAATTAATAAAAGGTTTTAAAATTTAATTATTGAAATTTTATTCTTATTTTATATTATTTTTGACTTAGTTTTAATTTTGAAATTGTTTTTAGCTTAAATCTTTAATTTCGCCGCGTTTTACGTATTTACCTTTACGTTTTACGTCACTCGTTGTAGTTTAATCGTAGTGTAGCTCGTCATTTAATCTTCTCTTCTCAAACCCAAAAACGACACTAATCCAAACTTGATTTTTATATAATTAGCCTAATACACATACACCTCCTTCGAGAACGAAGTTGGACTTATTCGATTTGTCGGTTTTCCTAAACCGTCAAATTTAATACTTGCCACGGTTATTTGTTTTTCCTAAAACAAGTGAATAAAATACCTACATCAATTTTGGCACCGCTGCCGGGGAGGTGTATAGCCATATATATATATCATGTTTATGTGAGTAGTGCATTTTTGCTTTTCATTTTTGGAAAGCGTATATAACGTACATACTCATTTTTGTTATTTTTTCTACTATATTATAATATCCAAATAAATCGTGTTTAGTTTTCAAACACACAACAATCTTTTTATTATATTGTAGATATATTCATTTTCGTTTGTCTTTGTTAATATTATTAATATATTGTATTTACGTATCACAATAAATTTACAATATCTCCAAAAGCGTGAAAACGCAACCTTAACTTGGATTTCATCACTTAGTTATTGTATTCGAATCCAAAGCAAAAATCAAAAGGCAAAATAGATAAATACTTTCGTGAGACTTAATTTTAATTAACACAAACTATAAGTTGGGTATAAGGCGGTTGTATTTCATGACCTAAGGGAAAAAGACTCTTAAGTGCTTAGCGCCGCCTCGTTTCCCCCGCTTGCTTGTGTATGTTTTGAGAAAAAGGGCTAATCAAGGGTTTGCCAACCAAAGTATTATCTATGTATACTATATTTGCTTGATTTTCAAAGATTAAACCCTCTTGAACATTTTGGTGTTCCACCAACGTTCTAAAGTCATCGAAGGCGTTCACTCAACGTGATCGAATTCATTCATTGAGGCTCCTTTAATCGAGAAATTTTATTCGAGGAGAGATTTGTAGATTTGAGTCTACGTAATACACCGAAAATCCAAAAAAGTTAAAAAAATCAAAAACCAAAATAATTGAAACAACGAAAAACCCCGAAAAGAATCTTCTTTGCTACCCCCATTCTCTACGTTAGTGCATGCGCACTCGATCGAAGGATTATTCTAATTCTAGCGACGCTTCGAATCGACGCAATCGAAATCGAAGGAATCGATGACATAACGAGAATTAGAAACCGACGCTCCTAATATCGTTGTCGAAACCGAAGACGAGATGGTCGACAATCGTTCGATGATGGAATTTCTCCAAGCGCCCATCAAGGGTTATGGAGACGCGATCGTAATTCCCGATATCGAAGCCGAGAATTTTGAGATTAAGAGCGGAATGCTTTCGTTGATTCAAGCTATGAAGTTTCGAGGTCGTGAGGCGGATAATCCTCACGATCACATTCGGAATTTTGATCGTCTTTTGGCCACGAGAATGTTTAAGAACGTCAACCCCGATGTCGTCAAGCTTAGTCTTTTTCCCTACTCGCTCGTGGGTGCCGCCAAGGATCGGTACGAGAAAGAGCCACCTAATTCCATAATTACGTGGAAGGATTTCGTTTCTAAGTTTGTTAATCATTTTTTCCCACCGTCTAAGACGACGCTTTTAAAAAACGAGATTACGAGATTTGAACAAAAGCCGAATGAATCATTTAGAGACGCGTGGGATAGTTTTAAGGAAGTTCTTAGGCAATGTCCTCACCATTAATTTTCCGAGTTGCACCAAATCGACACCTTTTATAACGCTCTTAGTTTTCAAGAACAAGATTCATTGAATTCCGCCGCCGGTTCCGAAAGACGCTTTAATGATTATCGAGAATCGATATAAGGTTTACCAACTCCGTAACACACTGAGTGTTTCAAATGTCGCCAATGTTAGTAATTCTAATCGCGATATTGAGAGGGTTGATGCTAAAGTCGATAAGTTGACGAATGTGTTTACGTCGTTCTTAATCGAGATGCAAAAGAATGACGCTCCCTCTACGGTGAAAGCGGTTGAGGCATCGTGTACGTTGTGTGGTAAACCTCATAATTATTACGAGTGTGCGGCTACGGATGGCCAAACGTCGAGTGTTAGCGCGTTAAACAACAATTTTCAAAATCAAAATAACGCGGGTCCATCACAAGGAAATTATAATCAAGGCAATAATTTTCAAAACCGTAACAATTTTCAAGGAAATAATCAACAAGGAAAATTTTCAAATCAAGGTTATAATCAAGGTCGGAACTTAAGTTGGCAAAATCGAGATAACAACAACAACCAATACTCGAATTTTCCAAACAATGCTAATCATGGGAACAATTTTTCGAGTGGTAGTCAAGGAAATTTTCAAAGAAACAATCAAAACCAAGGGAACTTTAATGCCAATCAAAATAGTTCGTCAAACGATTTTCAAGAATATGTGAAAACGAATGAGGCTAATATGAGACGATTAGAGAGACAAATTGGTACTTTGAAAAACGACTTTTCGAATACTTTGAAGAATCAAAATACAAAGATCGAGCAAGGACAAATCGACATTAAAAAGATGTTTTAGGCCATTATGAACAAGACTTCGGGTGCGTCATCGAGTTCGTTACCTAGTGACACCGTAGCAAATCCGAAGGAACATGCTAAAGTCACCTCGTCTCATGAGAAAAGTCGTGTGATTACCCCTAACCTTGATGGATTTAGAGTTGTTCCTTCTTCTCAACCCTTGACTTCTCGAACGCCTTCATGTTCTAAAGTCGATGGTGTAACACCTGGTAATTTTCCCTACTTTATAAAATGACTATTTTACCCTTTGACTTTTTATTTAGTCAACTATGTGATTTAACTGTGTTGGAACCGGGAAGTTATCCCGCGTTTTCTGAAAAACTGTTTGCTGACGAGTAATGGCCTGACTCTGAGCTCAGTCATTAATCTAAACATTTTATGTGAACCTGACCAAAGTGCTGAGACGGTCAATGAATTGACGATAATCCATGAGATTATTCGTTATCTGTGAATTATGTGCTTAACTGTTTAGTGTTTAACAGCGTGATCGTATTTTCTTGAGCAGCGTATTTAAATATTTCTGTATATGTTTATATATGCCTGTATTTTAGTATTTTTGCTATTTATAGTAATAAATCGTATTTACTGTGAATGTTTAATTAACGTATCGCGTTTTCGTATTTTACGTCGTTTTTACGTTTAACCGTCGTTAACATGCATAAAATACTTTACCAATTATAAAATGTCAGTTTTCGTCGATTCGTCGTAAATTTAATATATTTCGTCAAATTTTTAAGTTTTACGTAACTTTTAACTTAACTATATACTTTTTGATATTTACTTAAAACTAACTAACCTTTTTACCTTAAACCTTTTAACTAATTATCATAGTAAAAATTTTGAAAAATTTACCCCCATTGGGACCCCCATAACCGGCCAAAACCAAGCACCACATGCAAGATACACCAACACTTCACTCTTTGCCAAATTGAGCTTAACTTACACATATTACATCTTGTTTAACCTTATACCACAAAGAAACTTCATATACTTACACTTATTCATTTCACCTCAAACAAAAACACACACAACTCTTCCTCTCTCTCTCTCTCTCTAAACACACGGCACAAACACAAACTCCTTTCCACCATTGTTGAATTCTAAAAAGCTTCATTTTACCAAGATTTAACACAAAACAAATACACCCTAGAGCTTGTATAAGCATAAAGAAGAATGGACATTCTTGGTTTGACGATTTGAGTAGTTTTTGGGTTGAAGATTTAGGGTAGAATTCTTGTTGATTATTATTGGGTTATATTGTAGATCGGGTCGTTGTGGTTACGTAGGATCGTTACACAAGGTCATTTCTTAAACCTTTTCATCTTTTCATTTTTTTCCATGCATGATCTTTGTAGATCTATGCATGCATGTTACTCATCAAGTATTTTTATGAAATAAAATGATAAAAACTATTTTTGGTCATGAAATATTTTAAGATTTGTGGAAATTAAGTGTGGATCTATTAGATCCATACATGAAAAGGGGTTAATCGAAAGATTTGTAAAAAAATATAAGTATGTATATTTTGGATTTGTAAACTTGAAGAAAAATCTTTGATTTTGTTGATGTATATGAAAAATTAGAAGAAACTAGTAGTGTTACTACTAGTGGTTACACTTGAAAACGGTCGAAAACGAGTTTTTACGGAAAACGTACAATCTGTCCGACTTTTGTAAGAGGCGTAGAGAGTCGTAAAAATTGTTTTGACACTAGTTTACTACGAGATTATGAAAATATAAGTGAATACCTTCGTTTCGATATATTATGGGCTAAAAACGGAGTTAAAATGAGTAAGTTGTGGTCGTTTAAATTTCGTTGTCGGAAAACTTAATTTTTGGAGAACAACACTATAAGTGGTTGCTGTCCAGATTTTTAAAGTAGTCGAAACGACATTTTCGAGTTAAACGGAGTTGTTTTAAGTGTCGAAATGGTTACTAAATGGTATGTATAAATGTTGGACTTGTTTTGTAAAAGCGTGTTAGCTCGAAAAGTGAATACTTGTTATACTATTGAAAGTTTGAACGTTGGAAGTGGAAATTGTTACGATTGTGAAAAATGAATTGTTGAATTGTTGGCGATTGAGAAATTGTTGAAAATAGGGATTTTAGGACGAGATTTGAGTATTTACTAAAAATGGCAAATTTTTATGTGACGCCGAAAGGCTGCCGAATTTTCGTTAGAAATCGTATAGGAAAATTTGTTAAGAAAATTTTTGGTAAATTAAAATTTACGCCCAAAGGCTGCCGAATTTTTGTCGAGTCAAAAATAAATATTTTTGCCTAAGCATATATATACTATAATGTTTATAACGATATAACATTTACAAGACACGATTTTAACAACAAGATATATACTTGATTGATGAGTAACGTACGTGATGAACTATTGTGACTTATTTGCTAGCGCCTAAACTATAGTATTATATTTAGGTTGTTGCTAGAGTTGATCGCTACTATTTGATCTTACTTGTGCGGTTTGAATCGTTGCTTGAGGTGAGTTTATAGATCCCTATTAAACTGTTTTTATATGTTTAATGTTTTGGGATGTGATAAATGCTTTGATGCTTACTTCTGGACGCAAGTAAAACTTGATTTCTGTGAACGCTTTGTGAACACTATTTATGAGATAGCTTAAGTTGCTTTAGCCATAGTCCCCACTATCGTGAATCGTTAGTTACTCTGCTGGAGTAAGCTCTTATGTTAAGGATAGATCTATTGAGGGTTGACAACCTCCACTCGGGCATTCTGACGCCAGACGAGTGTGTACCATTTGTATGAACGGAGTCATCTTGGCTAGGTACTCCATTGGGGCAAAATTTATGTATGCAATCTATTGTATGCACTGGATCACTAGTTTCGATGTCACGAGCTTAGCTATCGTAAATATTGTGAAAACCCAATTTATCCTACACTTGGCACTATATCTCCTATAGTTTTATGTGTACATGAAATGAAATCTGAAATTGAATGACTATGAATTTTAACTTGAAACCTATATTCTCACCAACTTTATGTTTACCCAATTTAGCATTTATCTCAGGTAATTGATGATGAGTTGTATCTGCTGTGTGAAGTACTTGGAGTCCGCATGCATTTCTTGGCTATCTTCGGACATTTGTTTACTTATGCTTTTGAACTATTATCTCGTTGATGTTTAAAACTTTTACATTCCGCTGCACTATCTTTTGAAACTGAGACCTTTGTACTGTGATGCCTTTTAATTTAAATTCAACGAGGTATTTTTATAAAACGTCTCATTTAGAGTCGTTCTCTTGTACCTTGAACTATGATACAATGACGTAACAGCCCCCGAGCTTCACCGCTTCCGCATATCACTTTTTGGGGTGTTACAGAATTGGTAATCAGATCCTTGGTTATAGAGAACTAGGTTTGCATCTTAGGCCTAGACTATAACCGATGTGGCTACTTGTTACTCTGTATATATATATATATATATATATGTGTACTACGTAATGTATTACGTAGGATAACACTATAAGTAATATGTAATATATATTATGTAATACGTAATATGTATTATATACATATGCATCTCGTTGATTTGCATACTTTAAATTCTATACATTATTATTTCATGCATACCCTACAACTGCTTAATACGCATTTTGGTTGTTGCAGGTTATGTCGTCATCTACTGTTTCTTACCAGCCCGACTCTGTCGACGAAGAGTGGGAAGACGAGGTTGAGATGGTACCGGATCATGTTGAGCCGGAGAATGACCAAGAGGAGGCAGATCCTGAGGAGGAAGGTGCGGAGTATGACCCTGACGAGGATCCGGAGGAGGATGATGAGGTGAGCCTGATGTGTTGTCTGATACTTCCGATGTTGTTGATGGGATGCCACTGGTTGTGCATCGTACTTTGATCGAGTAGGTTAGTGGTAGTGAGGACGATGAGGACGATGAGGATGATGAGGATGACGTGGATGGTATTGAGGTAGATCACGATGGTGATGAGGATATAAATGGACATGAGGTAGGTCATGAGGATGATATGGATGGTGTTGAGGTAGATCATGAGGGTGATGATGATATGGATGGATATGAGGTAGACCGTGAGGATGATGAGGACATGGAGGATGAGATTGAGAGTGATACTGACGTTAGGATGGTTATGGTTAGTAGTGATAGCGAGGATGCTGAGGCTGATGATGATATTAGGGTTGATGCTTTGACTATTGTACCTGAGAGAGTTGAGCCTAGTAGGAGGAGTGAGATTAGGAAGACGTCCAACTTGAGGAAGAAGCCTACTGTTCCCTGTCAGCGATTTAGAGAGGAGAGGGAAGCTTTATGGGGTACGCCACCAGCTGAGGTTTATACTGATTCCGATGATACTGTACCACCTGCTGATGGAGCTGGACCATCCGGTGTTAGATCTCGAGCTTTGTCCGATTCTGATTCACCATGCCAACGGAAGAAGATCCGTATGTCTGATTCACACACTACACCTGAGGCATCACCTACTCATGAGATTCGAGCTGCTACTGCTGTTTCTACACCACCTACTTATCATGTTGGAGAGCCCTCTAGACCTAGGTCATGTGTTGTTATGATAGGATCTGCTAGGGATTCAGATGTTGTTCGTTTTCGTCTACTTGAGGATGCGGTTTTTGGATTGTTAGAGGATAATGAGGATACCCGTGACTTGTTGGATACCACACTTGAGGAGGTTGCTAGGTTGAGGCGTGAGTTAGAGTCAGTTCGTGGATGAGACCGAGCTGCAGATGGAGACCCGAGGAGTGATTCACCGAGATGTGCTGAGTGTGATCGTCGTCGTCGCACTTAGAGATTCATCGTTATTACGCTTAATTCTAGAGTAGATTGACATCTTTATCTTTTGGGTATTGTATCCACTAAACTAGAGTAGTACTTGATTAGTTGGAGTAGACTAGATGTAATCGTACTCTTATTTTATGACTATGTACTTGATATTTTGATTATGAATGGGAATTTAACTTTATGACCTTGACCAATGACTATCCTTTTTATGTTTGTACTGTTAAATTCTGCATTCTATTTTAGCATATGAAATATATAACGTGTATATTCATGCTTGAACCTTAATTGCATTGTTGTCTTAACGCAGAGAAACAATGGTGAACACACGTAACGGAATGACTGACGCTCAATTGGAAGCCCTGATTACGCAACGAGTGACTGCTGCACTGGCAAACGTTCAAGCTAACAACAACGTGAACGAAGCACCACCGAACAATGTTGAAAATCGACCGCCTAAGCCGTGTACTTACAAGGACTTTAGGAGCTGTGACCCTTTGACTTTTAATGGTACTGAAGGAGCTGTCAGACTAGCTCGTTGGGTCGAAAAGATGGAAGCTGTGTTCCGTGTTAGTGGATGTGCTGTTGAAAACCAAGTGACTTATTCTACTTGTACTTTAGCTGCTGGAGCGTTGACATGGTGGAACACCCATGTGTAGACGGCTGGAGCCGAGGAGGCGTATGCAATGAGTTGGGAGGAACTTAAGAAGTTGTTGACTAAGGAGTACTGTCCTCGTAATGAGATTCAGAAAATGGAA
Source organism: Glebionis coronaria (assembly GCA_025667525.1). Taxonomy (NCBI): domain Eukaryota; kingdom Viridiplantae; phylum Streptophyta; class Magnoliopsida; order Asterales; family Asteraceae; genus Glebionis; species Glebionis coronaria. The sequence goes on along the minus strand of JANFOE010002115.1, from coordinate 115,433 downwards.
GTCGAATTGTGGAACTTGACTGTGAAGAACAATGATATTGGGACGTACACTAGGAGGTTTCAAGAATTGTGTTTGCTATGTCCTGGAATGGTTCCGGATGAAGAAAAGAAGGTTGAACGTTATATTTGGGGTTTACCTGGTAGAGTTCAAGGGAATGTAACATCGTCTGGACCGACAAAAGTTAGTGATGCTATAAGGATGGCTCACAGTCTGATGGACCAAGTTGTTCGAGCAAATGCTGGGAATGCCACGGACAACAAGAGAAAGTGGGGTAATAACCAAAGGAACAACCATGGGAACTATCCGAATAAGAGGCACGACACCGTGAAAACGTACACTGCTGGTACTGGGGAAAAGGGAGTGTACAATGGGACGTTACCTCTGTGCAATCGATGCAAGCGTCACCATAATGGACAATGCAATGTACAATGTCACAACTACAAGAAAACTGGACACATTGCTAAGGATTGTAAGTCACCACCCAACACGAAAGCCAACGTCACTTGCTTTGAATGTCAGCAGAAGGGACACTACAGCAATGAGTGCCCAAAGAAAAAGAACAAGGACAAGGACCAAGGAAAGAATGCTACAGTAGGGGAAGCTCGTGGAAGGGTCTATGTGATAGGAGGAGGAGAAGCGCAACAAAACCCCGACGTCGTGACGGGTACGTTTCTTCTCAATGGTCGTTATGCTTCTATTTTATTTGATACTGGAGCCGATAGGATTTTTGTGTCGACTGCTTTTAGTGTTTTACTTGATGTGACCCCTTCGCCCTTAGACACTAAGTACACTATCGACTTAGCTAATGGGAAGTTGATAGAAGCCGACACTATACTTCGTGGATGCACTTTAAATCTTCTAGGTCATCCTTTCGTAATAGACCTTATGATTGTTGAGTTAGGGAGTTTTGACGTGATTGTCGGGATGGATTGCTTGTCGAGATATCGTGCTACGATTGTATGTGACGAGAAGATCGTTCGTTTACCATTTGGTGATGAAGTTTTGGAGGTACAAGGGGATACAAGTGACGGAAAAGGGAAGTCACGACTGAACATTATCTCGCGTGTCAAGGCTCAGAAGTTGTTGTCGGAAGGTTGCCACGTATTTTTAGCCTGTGTTACTGAAAAGCAGACGGAAGAAAAACGGTTGGAAGATGTACCTATCGTACGGGATTTTCCGAAAGTCTTTCCTGAAGATTTGCCTGGATTACCGCCGGCTAGACAAGTTGAATTCCAGATCGATTTAATACCGGGAGCTGCACCTGTTGCTCGAGCGCCTTATCGTTTAGCACCGTCGGAATTGCAAGAACGAGCGACGCAACTACAAGAGTTGACTGATAAAGGATTCATAAGACCGAGTTCTTCACCCTGGGGAGCTCCAGTCTTATTTGTAAAGAAGGAGGATGGGAGTTTTCGGATGTGTATCGACTATCGTGAGTTGAACAAACTTACCATCAAGAACCGTTACCCGTTACCTAGGATCAATTATCTGTTTGATCAGTTGCAAGGATCGAGTGTTTACTCAAAGATTGACCTTAGGTCTGGTTATCACCAATTAAGAGTCCGTGAGGAAGATGTTGCAAAGACTGCTTTTAGGACTAGGTATGGACACTATGAGTTCCAAGTGATGCCGTTCGGTTTGACAAACGCACCTGCTGTGTTTATGGACCTCATGAACCGAGTGTGTAAACCGTATTTGGAAAAGTTTGTCATTGTGTTCATCGATGACATACTGATTTACTCAAGGAATGAGAAAGAACATGAGGAACATCTTAAGATAATATTGGAATTACTTAAGAAAGAGGAATTGTACGCTAAGTTCTCGAAGTGTGATTTTTGGTTGCCAAGAGTACAATTTCTAGGTCACGTTATAGATAGCAAGGGGATTCATGTTGATCCTGCCAAGATTGAATCAATTAGGGAGTGGACTGCTCCTACGACACCGACTGAAATTCACCAATTCTTAGGACTCGCCGGATACTACCGAAGGTTCATCGAGGGATTCTCGAAGATCGCGAAACCATTGACGAAGTTGACTCAAAAGAAGGTGAAATACGAATGAGGAGATAAGGAGGAATTAGCATTCCAGAAGTTGAAACAATTGTTGTGTAGTCCGCCTATTCTATCGTTACCAGAAGGATCGGAAGACTTTCTGGTCTACTGTGATGCATCAACAAAAGGATTGAGAGCTGTGTTGATGCAGAGGAAGAAAGTTATCGCCTACGCGTCACGACAACTGAAAACGCATGAGAAAAACTATACTACGCACGACTTGGAGCTAGGAGCGGTAGTATTTGCCTAGAAATTGTGGAGACACTACTTGTATGGAACCAAGTGTGTCGTCTATACCGATCACAAGAGTTTACAACATATTCTTGATCAGAAGGAACTGAACATGAGACAACGTCGATGGATCGAGTTGCTCAGCGATTATGACTGTGAAATCCGTTACCACCCTGGGAAGGCCAATGTAGTGGCGGATGCTCTAAGTAGAAAGGAACAACTGATGACACGTAGAGTTAGATCGTTAGCTATGGTTATCAATCCGAACTTACCTGTGCAAATTCGTGAAGCACAAACCGAAGCTCTTAAGCCTGAAAATGTTGAAGCTGAGAAATTAGGAGGAATGGTTACTAAGAAATTGGAGACTAGCACTAATGGAACACTATGTCCGAATGGTAGAAGTTGGTTACCACGGTTTGGAGGACTAAGGGACGTGATTATGCACGAGTCGCATAAATCTAAGTATTCGATTCACCCAGGATCTGACAAAATGTATCAGGATATGAAGAAGTTGTATTGGTGGCCAAATATGAAAGCTGAAATCGCTACTTACGTAGGGAAGTGTCTGACTTGTGCTAGAGTGAAAACAGAACACCAAAAACCATCTGGATTGTTGGTTCAACCTGTAATTCCTATGTGGAAATGGGAAAATATAACCATGGACTTCATAACTAAGCTGCCTAAAACGACCAACGGATACGACACAGTTTGGGTAATTGTGGATCGACTTACAAAATCTGCACACTTTTTGGCTATGAAGGAAGATGATTCGATGGATAAGCTTACGAGACTTTATATGAAGGAAATAGTCACAAAACATGGAATACCGATCTCGATAATTTCTGATAGAGATGGTAGATTTACTTCGGAATTCTGGAAATCACTTCAGAAAGCGTTGGGTACGCAATTGGACATGAGTACTGCTTATCACCCGCAGACTGACGGACAGAGTGAGAGAACTATTCAAACGCTGGAGGACATGTTGCCTGCTTGTGTGCTTGACTTTGGAAAGCAATAGGACAGACATTTGCCTCTAGTGGAATTCTCTAACAACAATAGTTATCATACCAGTATTAAGGCTGCACCGTTTGAAGCGTTGTATGGTCGTAAATGTCGCTCGCCTGTGTGTTGGAGTGAGGTTGGGGATAGTCAACTCACTGGCCCTGAACTCATCCGTGAAACGACTGAGAAGATTGTTCAAATCAAGAGCCGAATTCAAGCAGCCCATGATCGTCAGAAGGGTTACGCCGACGTTCGACGTAAGCCTCTCGAATTTCAAGTGGGAGACAAAGTGATGCTAAAAGTATCGCCTTGGAAAGGTGTGGTACGTTTTGGCCAGCGAGGAAAGCTGAACCCCCTTTATATTGGACCTTTCAAAATTCTAGCAAAGGTTGGAACTGTAGCCTATCGTCTCGAATTATCGCAAGCGTTGAGCCGCGTGCACAACACTTTTCATGTGTCGAACATGAAGAAGTGCCTATCTGATGAGACACTCGTTATACCATTGGAGGAACTCCGAATTGACGACAAGATGAAATTTGTCGAGGAACCTGTTGAAATCATGGACCGTGAGGTCAAACGATTGAAACAGAGTCGTATTCCTATCATCAAGGTGAGGTGGAATTCTAAACGTGGACCTGAATTCACTTGGGAGCGTGAGGATCAATTTCGCAAGAAATATCCGCAACTCTTTGACAATTCTAGAAACCGTGACACTCCTAAGCTTTGAGGACAAAGCTTCTCTATCAAGGGGATGATGTAACACCTGGTAATTTTCCCTACTTTGTAAAATGACTATTTTACCCTTTGACTTTTTATTTAGTCAACTATGTGATTTAACTGTGTTGGAACCGGGAAGTTATCCCGCGTTTTCTGAAAAACTGTTTGCTGACGAGTAATGGCCTGACTCTGAGCTCAGTCATTAATCTGAACATTTTCTGTGAACCTGACCAAAGTGCTGAGACGGTCAATGAATTGACGATAATCCATGAGATTATTCGTTATCTGTGAATTATGTGCTTAACTGTTTAGTTTTTAACAGCGTGATCGTATTTTCTTGAGTAGCGTATTTAAATATTTCTGTATATGTTTATATATGCCTGTATTTTAGTATTTTTGCTATTTATAGTAATAAATCGTATTTACTGTGAATGTTTAATTAACGTATCGCGTTTTCGTATTTTACGTCGTTTTTACGTTTAACCGTCGTTAACATGCATAAAATACTTTACCAATTATAAAATGTCAGTTTTCGTCGATTCGTCGTAAATTTAATATATTTCGTCAAATTTTTAAGTTTTACGTAACTTTTAACTTAACTATATACTTTTTGATATTTACCTAAAACTAACTAACCTTTTTACCCTAAACCTTTTAACTAATTACCATAGTAAAAATTTTGAAAAATTTACCCCCATTGGGACCCCCATAACCGGCCAAAACCAAGCACCACATGCAAGATACACCAACAGTTCACTCTTTGCCAAATTGAGCTTAACTTACACATCTTACATCTTGTTTAACCTTATACCACAAATAAACTTCATATACTTACACTTATTCATTTCACCTCAAACAAAAACACACACAACTCTTCCTCTCTCTCTCTAAACACACGGCACAAACACAAACTCCTTTCCACCATTGTTGAATTCTAAAAAGCTTCATTTTACCAAGATTTAACACAAAAAAAATACACCCTAGAGCTTGTATAAGCATAAAGAAGAATGGACTTTCTTGGTTTGACGATTTGAGTAGTTTTTGGGTTGAAGATTTATGGTAGAATTCTTGTTGATTATTATTGGGTTATATTGTAGATCGGGTCGTTGTGGTTACGTAGGATCGTTACACAAGGTCATTTCTTAAACCTTTTCATCTTTTCATTTTTTTTGCATGCATGATCTTTGTAGATCTATGCATGCATGTTACTCATCAAGTATTTTTATGAAATAAAATGATAAAAACTATTTTTAGTCATGAAATATTTTAAGATTTGTGGAAATTAAGTGTGGATCTATTAGATCCATACATGAAAATGGGTTAATCGAAAGATTTGTGAAAAAATATAAGTATGTATATTTTGGATTTGTAAACTTGAAGAAAAATCTTTGATTTTGTTGATGTATATGAAAAATTAGAAGAAACTAGTAGTGTTACTACTAGTGGTTACGCTTGAAAACGGTCGAAAACGAGTTTTTACAGAAAACGTACAATCTGTCCGACTTTTGTAAGAGGCGTAGAGAGTTGTAAAAATTGTTTCGACACTAGTTTACTACGAGATTATGAAAATATAAGTGAATACCTTCGTTTCGATATATTATGGGCTAAAAATGGAGTTAAAATGAGGAAGTTGTGGTCGTTTAAATTTCATTGTCGGAAAACTTAATTTTTGGAGAACAACACTATAAGTGGTTGCTGTCCAGATTTTTAAACTAGTCGAAACGACATTTTCGAGTTAAACGGAGTTGTTTTAAGTGTCATAATGGTTACTAAATGGTATGTAAGAATGTTGGACTTGTTTTGTAAAAGCGTGTTAGCTTGAAAAGTGAATACTTGTTATACTATTGAAAGTTTGAACGTTGGAAGTGGAAATTGTTACGATTGTGAAAAATGAATTGTTGACGATTGAGAAATTGTTGAAAATAGGGGTTTTAGGACGAGATTTGAGTATTTACTAAAAATGGCAAATTTTTATGTGACGCCGAAAGGCTGCCGAATTTTCGTTAGAAATCGTATAGGAAAATTTGTTAAGAAAAATTTTGGTAAATTAAAATTTACGCCGAAAGGCTGCCGAATTTTTGTCGAGTCAAAAATAAATATTTTTGCCTAAGTATATATATACTATAATGTTTATAACGATATAACATTTACAAGACACGATTTTAACAACAAGATATATACTTGATTGATGAGTAACGTATGTGATGAACTATTGTGACTTATTTGCTAGCGCCTAAACTATAGTATTATATTTAGGTTGTTGCTAGAGTTGATCGCTACTATTTGATCTTACTTGTGCGGTTTGAATCGTTGCTTGAGGTGAGTTTATAGATCCCTATTAAACTGTTTTTATATGTTTAATGTTTTGGGATGTGATAAATGCTTTGATGCTTGCTTCTGGACGCAAGTAAAACTTGATTTCTGTGAACGCTTTGTGAACACTATTTATGAGATAGCTTAAGTTGCTTTAGCCATAGTCCCCACTATCGTGAATCGTTAGTTACTCTGCTGGAGTAATCTCTTATGTTACGGATAGATCTATTGAGGGTTGACAACCTCCACTCGGGCATTCTGACGCCGGACGAGTGTGTACCATTTGTATGAACGGAGTCATCTTGGCTACGTACTCCATTGGGGAAAAATTTATGTATGCAATCTATTGTATGCATTGGATCACTAGTTTCGATGTCACGAGCTTAGCTATCATAAATATTGTGAACACCCAATTTATCCTACACTTGGCACTATATCTCCTATAGTTGCATGTGTACATGAAATGAAATATGAAATTGAATGACTATGAATTTTTACTTGCAACCTATATTCTCACCAACTTTATGTTGACCCAATTTAGCATTTATCTCAGGTAATTGATGATGAGTTGTATCTGCTGTGTGAAGTACTTGGAGTCCGCATGCATTTCTTGGCTATCTTCGGACATTTGTTTACTTATGCTTTTGAACTATTATCTCGTTGATGTTTAAAACTTTTACATTCCGCTGCACTATCTTTTGAAACTAAGACCTTTGTACTGTGATGCCTTTTAATTTAAATTCAACGAGGTATTTTTATAAAACGTCTCATTTAGAGTCGTTCTCTTGTACCTTGAACTATGATACAATGACGTAACAGCCCCCGAGCTTCACCGCTTCCGCATATCACATTTTGGGGTGTTAAGATGGAGTGAACGTGGTGACCAAGGAAAAGAGTGCACACCCTCGTGTACCTCGAATTACATCCACGGTTCAAAAAGAGAGCTTTATCGACCTCACCCAAGTAACCCTTGAAGAAAATTGTTCTTTGATCCCTCTTAAAAAACCAAAAAGGCATATACCAAGAAAGGAAGTGGATCCGGGCCAATTTCTATTACCTATTTTCCCGAGATTGAGAGATGTTTAGCCCTTGCCGATTTAGGCGCTATCATCAATCTGATGCCTCATTCTCTATGGAAACTGATGAGATTGAGTAGACTTATCCCCACGAACATGACAATCGAGCTAGCAAATTGTACACCTTTAGAACCAGTTGGAATAGCCGAGGATGTCTATGTTAGGATTAGAAAGTTTGTTTTTCCCGCGGACTTCGTCATTTCCGATTGAGTGTGACCCTAAATGTCCCATTAATTTAGGTCGACCCTTTTTATCGACGGCTCGAGCCGTAATCGACGTTCACAGTGGGAAACTCACTATGAAATATTGGGAGGAGAAAATGGACTTTTTCACGAGTAGATACCAAGTTTCAAATGATCATGATAAAACCAAGGTTTCAAATTCTAATGATTTCAAAATGTTAACTTTAGCGGTAAAATGAGACTTGATGCATGTTTTGAAAGAATTAAAATGAACGGTTTTAAAGATGATGATTTTAATGATAAAGAATACGTTTACTTAATTCAAAAGGGTATTCTTAAATTTATGGATGAAAAATCATTGTGGGATATATTCGGTGAAACAAGTTAACAACCAATTCCGAAGGGCGACGTTAGTGCCATCACGCCAATGACCAAAATGGACTCGTCTTCACCACCTTCGAAGGACCACATCTTTGAGACATCAACTTCTAATTCCATCAAAGTGCCTCCATTTCCTAGCCCAACACCCATTAAGGCTAAAGGTTTCATCACATTGATCCTCTCGTCATTGAAAAGTCACCTAAGCATAGCCATAGGGCTTATAAGACCATGGTTGTGAGATCTCACATCGACTCTTTCTTTGATGATGACGATGGCGATTTTGCCAAAATTGATCACGTGCTTCAAAATCCAAAAGCCATTTTTGAGGATTCTCCTAAAAAGACCTCTTTACATGGAAAGTACGATAATTATGAGTTTGATCCTGAGATTGAGGAAATTATGGAACGAGAGCTAGCTCTTTTGCCTCCTCTTCCACCTATGAGTGAGGTTGATTTTTCCAAAATCGAGGAAGAAGTTGATGAGTTGGAACGTCTTATTTCGATGACGAACCAACTCACGTGACCCAAAATCCCATTCTCGAGGAGTTACCTAATCAACACTGCTCAAATGAGAATGACGTTTACCACATTCGTGAGGATCTAACTTATCAACGATCCCCAAAAAAGAATGATGGTTTTGTGCTTGATCGTGATCTTTTCGAGAGAGTTTCTAAAATCCTCAATGAGGGGTATGACAAACCTTGGCTTGACAAGCCTATCTATGATGAAAAAATCGATGAGATTCACGATCATGAGGATGACGGATATGTTGACCCCGAGGGGCGGTGTTCTTTGTTGATCGACGTTTTGACACCACCCCTAACCGCGACTTAAATGTGAGGATTTTTAGCGTGACTAATATTGAGTTTGAAACGCCAAATATTTTCGACGTAATTAAATCGGGTTTTCATAAAGAGTTTTTGAACGATGAAAAAGGAAAAGATTTTAATATTGATTTAAAAGATTTTTCTACATGTCTAACTCCGTCATCACTACGTTTATTAAGTGATACGAGCTCGTCTACTCCTTTTGATGATGCGTCGTGTGGATCTAGTGTGGGGAAGCCCCTTATGTTCCCTCACATTTCTCCACCGAGGACGAGATATTCGACTCCGAAATTGCTTATAAAGGGAAATCTCGGTCTTCAACCGATGCAATAAATGGAAAATCTTTTTGTTTGCATGTTGTGAGTCTACCTCGAGTAGCTCATTGTGTTGCCCCACCCATTGTCCCACCCTTTTATTTCTCGCCTCTTTTCTTCTACCCCTTTGGGGTTTCACTATCAGTTGGAGTAGCGTTGTTTCGTCTTTCATCCGAAAACGAGGACGCTATATTTGACCCCGGTATACGTTTATTGGGTTTTAAAAGTACTCCACGTACTTTTGGGCATTGTTTATCATGTAAGCCCCACCAAAAATGACCATACCATGATTATCCCTAAATGATCACATTTATAGGGATTCGAGTCTAGCTTTTGACTCGGTTATAAAAAACAAGGTGCCTCGTGGGGGATTCTCATGCTTATCCTTGTAAATATTATCGTTTTCTAATTAGTGTAATGTGAGGGGACTTGTGCTCTTCCAACCTTTGTTCCGTGGTTGTTTGTGATTGTGATTTATTAGGTTCATCGTCATCATTGAAGCCTCTCGTGTTCGTTTTACGGATCACTCGATCTTCGATCATTGCCTTTGGAGATTCCGATATCCGATGATATCCTTTTATGTTCTAACGTTTATCTTAGTAGCATAATTCATAAACGGATTTTAGGTTATTCGTTTTACCCTTTCCATGCTTGAGATTAAGCATTCGAATTTCGTCTCTAGTATGGGGGTGTTTCACCCCTAGACTCGAAACATTGAGGACAATGTTTAGTTTTAGTATGGGGGTGTTTCACCCCTAGACTCGAAACATTGAGGACAATGTTTAGCTTTAGTATGGGGGTGAGTAGATACTTCACCTTGCTTACGTCATCACACAAACTAATTTTCATCTTTTTGTTATCGTTTTATGCAAAATAAGGCTAAAAATGGCCAAATTTTAAAAAATTTCTAGTTTTTCATAAGTGTTTAAGACACGAATGTAGGTTTTCCGATGGTGAGAATAAGAGTAATTTTTTACTCGACCATGTTTTTACACTAGCTTCAATTCCTTAACTTTAATTAGGCTAAGTCTCTTAAATGAGGACGAGAAATCATAGAGTTAATTATAAGTTACGTAATCTTTCACGATCTCATGTGTGGTAATTATTAGCTTTTTCTCCCATCGCTTGTAAATAAATAAATGCAATAAGTAAGGTCGTACGATTTAAAAGATTACTTAGCTTCTAGCCCAAAATCGTTTAAAAGTTGCTCGTGTTCAAATAGAGTTCATAGCCAAGGCATAACTTATTGAAGCGGGATGCAAAGATTGGCAAAGTTCCAAAAAGGCCCTAACAAGGCATGAGGACTCCATTTGGTTGCTAAAGATCCAAGATGATGTGAAGTATCATTATTCCAAAATCAATATGAAAGATCAAGACACACGACGAAAAGCAATATACTCCCCTCAAGATCATGGAGAAGTCTATCCAAAAAGACCCTAACAAGGTATGAGGATAAATATATCCAATTCCGAAAAGGAGGCGGATCGTTGTATATCAAAATCCCAAATAAAGATTGAAGAAAAATGATGAAGTCGTGGTCCAAGTTTGAAGAATCTCTCAAAAACGTAAAGTGAAGAAATTCCATATATGAAGAGAAGACCATTATTTCAAGAACGTCTTCCAAGATTCAAAGTATGAAGTACATGCCAAATATCGGTCTGAGAAAGGTCTCAAATCGTGAAACGAGTTATGCCAATATATGAACTTAAGGAGATTACGAGAATCCGTTTTAAAAGATCGTGTCCTTTAGCTAACTATTAATTAAATCGTCCTACTTTATTTTTGGCCTTAATAAAATATCAAAATAATTCAAATGCATCCTCGTGATCATTAAGACAAAATAAAATATAAGAGATACACCTTAGGAATAAGGGAGTCTAAGTACGTAATTAACGCTCATGAGTAATGATTGTTTTACTAACTTATAATGACAATGAACTCGTTACACGCTTAGCATGGAATTGGGTGAAAATCGAGGACGGCGAACTTATCTCTATGAGGCATTCACGTGCTCTTATTCTATGAACTTAAACATCCCATTTTGCGATGAAAACAATACATTATGTCTAAAACACATGTAGTAGTTTATTTAAATTTACGTCTTCAGTAATTGTCACCTAAAAATGAATTTTGGAAGTGCTATGATACTTAATTCTAGCATTACGTGGGGACACGTCAATGTTTTAGTATGGGGAGTGATGAGACTGCATTTATACATAGTCTCATCGTCCAAATCGGGCTTAAAACGCTTAAATTATCATTAAAATACCCCAAAATATGCTCGTGTTTGTTCATTGTGGATTTTAGGTACGAATATCGTGAAATCAACAAAAGATCAAAGGAATCAAGCAAAAACGAACACGGGAAACGAAGCCGCACAAAGAACCAGACCCGAATCATGATTTTCCATTGAAGTCCTTGAAGTTTAGAAGATTCTCAAAATTGGTCCCTCAAGTTTGAAGACTTGGCAATTTTATACCCTTACAAAACTCTAATATTGCATTTGGGTCCCTAAATTATCAAGATATTACAATATGAGCCATTGAAGAATGCAAACATTGCATATTTCGTCCTTGATAAAAGTATCGAATTGCCTTGTGCCATATTTGACAACTTTGGCAAAGTTTCTATAAAGGGGATATGAGTATTTAAGCTGGCAAACTTTATCTGCAAGTAATTTGGGAGTATAAGGACCAAACTTGCCTAGACAACGTAACCTAAACCCTCCAACTAGCACCAGCCACGTCAGCCCACTCACCACCTAAACCAATCATATCCAACCACCTCACACTTCTCTCCACGTGATAATCCACCACCGTTCTAAGTTAATATTAATTAAGTCTGTTTAAACAGATTCTTAATTATTAGTTTTGAGTGGGAAACTTTCCATGTTCACATTAAACCCATCTAATCACCCCCAAAACTAGTTCATCATACACATGAACCCTAATCTGTAATCAACATAAATCAAGGGGTTATTGGTTGATACTTTCCAGATATGTGATTAACCACTATCTCATCAAAACACACCACTAAAAAACCCTCTCCCGTGACTGGTGTGCCCCCCCCCCCAAGTCTCCCCTATTCTTCTAAAATGGGCAAAGATGGAATCTTGCCAGTAAATCAACGACCAAGGATAAAAACTTGGTCCCAAAGATAACTTGGACGTCCAAGATCAATCACAAACATAGCTGGCACCTCAGAGATCACATGCCTCAACTTTTGACCAAGATTCGATTTTCAAACAAAGGGCATTTCAGAGAATTCAAGGATTAGGGTTTAACATTGTTTTCTTAGTTCTAGAATCTTCATAGTATCACTATAAAAGGAGGTCCAAGATGTGGCAACCACTTTTGTTCCAGATTTTGTCTTTGTAAACCTTTTTAAATGAATATTTAAAGTGTTTTCTAAGCCTTGCAATTTCATTTTCTGAGTTCCCTTGTCTTTCTAATTTATATTCCAAGTTTATTTTTAGTTCTTTAAAATTCGTGTTCACCATTTTTCTGCTTCAAGATTATTGATACCAATTTGAGACCCTTGGAAATATATAAGATCATAACAGCATGAATTTGAAACTTCAAGCTGTGGTGAGTATATACTTGCAAGTTATTTTTTTCGTTTAGTCAAGTTATTTGGTTTTGCAAAGAAACAAAAAATGAGAAAAGTATTTACAGATTTTTAACCTTTCAAGATTTTCACAAAAAATATTTTGTCACTTTTACTGTTATCAGCTTACTGTCATAAGCTCTCCAATAAGCTCACTGACATTGAGCTTATTGGTTTGTTTTGGCTTATTCTCTTTCTTGGTTTGATTGTGTTGTAAAGGGTTCCAAAACAAGTCCTCCACCCTTAATCTCTTACCATCATTTTTTTGTGTGAAGACATGGTACCCTTTGGTCTCTTGTAGACCAGCCAACAAGGGCTATCTACAAAATTCTCATAAGCCTACAAAAGGACCACTAGAAGGCATCAACTAGGTAAGATTGGCTTGAACCCTATTGGCTTCTTTAATTGAGTTTTATGTGAATTATGTGGATTTGATCTTGGTGACTGTTATTGTTGATTTTTTTTAGACTTGATTTATTAGCTGGTAAATGCATGTTAGAGTAAGTAGAAATTAATCTGGTAGTTATTTGAATGCAAGTCCTTTGTTAAATTTGTTAATCAGTAATTAAGGGGTGTTTGGTTTAAGGTGTTTTTTGACTGTGGTGACAACAACCAATTCACCAAGTGACCTAAACATACCTAATTAGTTAGTATTGGGTGCTTTGAGTAGTTGTTAGAAGTAATTCAGGAATTTTAACAAAGTTCACTTGTTTGAATATTGCATAAAAACAAGTTAGATATCAGTAGGCCCATATTTGTTTTGATCTTGTGTTTTAGGTGTTTAGATCTTGGAATCCATTAGATTAATAGTATATCTAGGGTTCGGAATTTGTTAGTTGTGATTTGGTTGTGCTAGAATCAAAGTTATTGGCTGATAAAGTTCACCAAATTGCCATCTAGACCAACAACATATCACTAGACCCCATATAGTTCATCAGTAACTTGTTTTTGCTCATTTTTGTGCTATTTGTTGTTTAGACCTAGTTGTTTTTTGCTTTGTACTGACTCCCCACACTCCACTGAGTGTGGGGGTGCTCTTGTCTCCAAAAAATACTCACAATCAAGCTCAAAAACGCCTCATCTTTGTTTTCTGTGATCAAGCAGTGGGTAGAATTTCCCACTGCTAGTGTAAAAGTACCCACTGCTGGGTTAAAAGACAAAAGCCCTGCAAGTGTCAACATCAGTTTTCTTGTTCTTTTGACTTTAGTGGTCATAACTAAGTATTTTTCATTCATTTTATTTTTCTTCAGTCTATTTATTTAATTAAAGATTTTTGAAAAGTTGTTTTTATTTTTCTGAGTATTTATTTATTTTTTAGCATTAATTTAGAATTTAATTAAGTTTTTATTGATCTGTTTTTGTCTTTTAGTGGTAAAAGGTTAAGTTTTTTAGTTTTTCCAATTTTCCTAGTTTCAGTTATATATTTTAAGGTTTTTAGAAAAAGAATTTCATTTTTCACTTTATTTAATTATTTTTTAGAATTAATCTAAGTTAAAATAGGGTTTTAATTAAACTGTTTTTGTCTTATTAGGATAAAAAGTCCTGTTTTCAACTTTTTTTCATTTTTCTCATATTTAGATAAGTAATTTAGGATTTTTCAAAAAGTAAAATTATTTTTCCCATTATTTTATTATTTTTTATGATTATTTTAGTTTAAAAAGTGTTTTTAGCATTTAAAAATTAGAAAAATAGTTTAAAAATTTAGGAAAAATACTTTTTACTGCTTAATTAATATAAGTAAGATATTTTTTGATGAAATTATATTTTGGGCTTTATGTTACTTATATTTAATTTTAGGGATTTAATTAGCATTTAAAATTGAATATTTATTTAATAAAAGGATCTAAAATTTAATTATTGAATTTTTATTCTTATTTATATTATTTAAGACTTAGTTTTAATTTTTAAATTGTTTTTAAATTTTTAATTTCTTCGCGTTTTACGTATTTACGTTTACGTTTTACGTCATTCGTCGTAGTTTAATCGTAGTGTAGCTCGTCATTTAATCTTTACTTCTCAGACCCAAAAACGTCACTAATCAAAACTTGATTTTTATATAATTGGCCTAATACACATACACCTCCTTCGAGAACGAATTTGGACTTATTCGATTTGTTGGTTTTCCTAAACCGTCAAATTTAATACTTGCCACGGTTATTTGTTTATCCTAAAACAAGTGACTAAAATACCTACATCAATAGTTTAGGTCTATAGTGCTACTACCATCGAACCAACCCGGTATGGAGGTAGCAAACCCAGGTGTACCAAGTGCAATTTCCATCATGCCGGCAATGGGTCTTGCCTTAGACCAGGACCGAATGGTCTCCCCGTCCCACCAAGTAGAGGAAACACTGTCACCAACTCCAGACCCAACAACAACGGGAGTGGTCAAAACTTCTATGGAAATGGACAACAAGGAAATCACCATCCCACTGGCGGAAATGGTGGTGGACGAGGTGGAATTCGTTGCTATGGATGAGGAGAATCAGGACACATCAGACCCGAATGCCCGAAACGGGCAAACGGAAATGGAAACAATGGGGGAGTGTCATCAAGAGCTTACATTGTGGGCAATACCAGAACCAACCCAGACTCTACTGTAGTTATCGGTACATTCCTTCGAAACAATCTCTATGCATCTATATTATTTGATACCAGAGCCGATAGAAGCTTTATATCTACCGATTTCATTAGCTTACTAGACATCCCTCCCACCAAATTAGACGACTGTTACAGAGCCGAATTAGCCAACGGAAAAATCATAAAAACCAATACTATTTCAAAAGGTTGTACCTTGAACCTTTTAAACCACCCTTTCAATATCCATTTGATCCTAGTACATGTTGGTAGTTTTGACGTTATCATTGGTATGGATTGGTTAGCAAAATATCACGCAACCATTGGGTGTGACGAAAAACTAGTCCGTATACCATAGGGAGAAGGAAATTTGATCATTCGAGGAAAAGGAAACGCAGACAGGACTGACACCAGACTGAGTGTCATCTCGTGTAAAAAAGTCCATAATTATCTACTAAGAGGATACCCTATCTTCTTAGCTCATATTTTTAAGACAGACGAAGAAGACAAACCCGAGAAGAAACAAATCAAGGACGTGCCAATTGTCCGCGATTATCCTGAAGTTTTTCTAGATGATTTACCCGGTATACCACCAACTCGTCAAGTGGAATTCCAAATCGACTTGATACCAGGAGCCGCACCTGTAGCTAAAGCTCCTTATCGGTTAGCACCATCAGAGATGAAAGAGTTAGCAGAACAAATTCAAGAACTATCTGACAAAGGTTTCATTAAACCCAGTTCCTCGCCTTGGGGGGCTCTAGTACTATTTTTCAAAAAGAAAGACGGTTCCTTCCGAATGTGTATATATTACAGGGAACTAAATAAGTTAACTGTGAAGAATCGTTACCCACTTCCACGAATCGATGACCTATTTGATCAACTCCAATGATCAAGTGTGTACTCTAAGATAGATTTAAGATCTGGGTACCATCAGTTGAGGGTCAGAGAGGAAGAAATTCCAAAAAAAAGCATTCAGAACTCGCTACGGTCATTACGAATTTCAGGTTATGCCCTTTGGATTGACCAATGCACCAGCTATATTCATGGACCTCATGAACCCGGTGTGTAGACCCTACCTGGATAAATTCGTGACCGTATTCATCGACGACATACTCATCTACTCCAAGAATGAACAAGAACACGGAGAACACCTTGCACAAGTACTGAAACTGCTTAAAGAAGAAAAACTGTACGCAAAATTTTCCGAATGTGATTTTTGGATCGCTAAAGTTCATTTCTTTAACGTTATCGATAGCGAAGGTATTCACGTAGATCATGCAAAGGTCGAATCTGTTAATTATTGCGAAACTCCTACATCACCAACGGAGATACGTCAATTCTTAGGCCTTGTCGGGTACTACCGTAGATTTATCGAAGGATTCTCAAAGATAGCTAAGTCTATGACAACGCGTACTTAGAAAGGTGTAAAATTTGAGTGGGGAGAGAAAGCAGAATGAGCATTCCAGACAATAAAAAAAGCCGTGTAGCGCACCGTCGATGCAAAAGTTGGGGTAGACTGATCTTAACCCACAGTAGGCTTAATTTGGGGTCTTGTGGACTCCGGCTCTCGCACCAAGTTAAACTTGCTTTAGGACCCTGCGCACTAAACAGACACCGTTAGGCTTAGCGTGGGTTTATTACCCACGATTAGAATCCGGCGTGAGAGTAAGTAATCGGTTTTGAGTATATTAGTGTTTAGGGTATTGTGTGTATCGTACCTTTTTGGAACCGAAGGGGTTCCTTTTATACTCGAGAGAGTCCAGGCTGGGCTCCCTGTTCTTGCGGCCTAAGGAAGAGATAATGACTCGAAATAGCTTGATCTTCATTATCCAACTAAGGCAAGTGTATATCCCTTAAAAAGTGGAATATAACTATAATAT
This sequence comes from Glebionis coronaria, assembly GCA_025667525.1. NCBI lineage: Eukaryota > Viridiplantae > Streptophyta > Magnoliopsida > Asterales > Asteraceae > Glebionis > Glebionis coronaria. Next base: position 98,277 of record JANFOE010002115.1, on the reverse strand, counting down.
AAGTTATATTCTGTCTGATCCTGTCGCACTGCGACGAAGACTTGGCTAAGTAATCAACCTTTTGTGCGACAGCGGCTTACCGGGCTTTATGGACTATGTGCGCACATCGCACAAGTATCCAATCCATTCCTGGCGGATACGAGTAGTACCCGTAAGTGTGACAACCATGGTTTTGGGTTTGTCACTTGGTCTTACTTTTAGGTTATTTTATGTGTGCTTACTTGAATTGTGTGTTTACGTGTTTATTATGTGTGAACGAGGTTGGTGTGGTTATCGTTTATGAGTATAGAGTACTCATAAGTAAATCGAGGACCGGTTATTTCATGTTCATGAGCTCACAAGTGGTGACTATGAAATGAAAATGGTGATATTGTGGTGTTTACGTATACGTATAAGTATTATAGTAGTAGTATTTTTTTAGGATTTACGGTTTAGCATTTAGAGGTCTCGGGTGAGGTGATTATCCATATGAATATTTTTCGGGATGGTTTTAAGTCATTTAGGACTTAGTTATAAAGTTTATTTCAAAATTTGAGATTTTTTATAAAAGTGTATATTTTACGTCTTTTACGGTAAAACGCGTAAATTTGACTAGTTTTACGGTTTTGAGGTTTTGGAAGCTTTAGGAGCTGAAATAAATTAAGGAAAATTAAGGTAATATTATTAACATAATATTAAATAATAAAAAAAACGAATTTATTGGGTGTTTGGGTCGGTTTAGACGCACCAAAGAAAGGGAAAAAGGGAAAAAGGGAAAAAAAGGAAAGTTGGGTGTTATACTTGGACTAGGATTTTATGTACACACTATATAAGGTTATCTAATAAATAAAAAAAAACATAAATCCCTGGAGACAAAGAAAAATTCGTGGGTTTCATAGAGGAGAATTAGGGTTCTTCAAAAAAATTAGGTTTTCTTCATCTTCCATTGATTTAAGGTAAAAACTTTCATTAACCTTTTTAATTAAATTGTTTTTATGTTTAATTAATCATTCTTATGATGGATCAAGGGTTAGGATTTATATAAAAAAACAGTAGATTAATGATGTATTAATCATAATATGATGATCATATAATCTAGGGCTTGTATTAGAAGGGTTATAGGTTATTAATTAGATGAAATTGTTTAAAACCCGTTTTTAAAAACTGGGCAGAATTTTGAGTCTATTGTTTTGATAATATCTCGAGTTCTAGGAACATTCAAGATGCGATCAAACTAGCCCTGGATAGGTAATTGAGTTGTCTTTCTAAATCAAGAAACGAGAACTAAATTGGAGGTCGGGAAGTGGGTCAAAAACAGGTTACAACAGTCGGAGGTCAAAACAGTTTTGAATTCTGCCTGTTTTCTTTTTAAGTTTTGGGTTGCTTGGGGTACTTAGGGTTGCATTGGGATCTTCTCACGAACATGAGAGATGGTTTATATATTGTAGTAAGGATCTGCACTTGGGCTAAGATTGTGGTTTAGGGTAAGACCCTCTAATGGTAATGAACTTTTCATACATTTAAAATCAGTGAATGCTGGATAGGTAGCAATATATACACATATATCTGGGACTTAACAGTAGCTTTAAGGTTAGGTCAGGTGGGAGGTTTTAGCTAACATGTATAAAAGTGTGAATATTCCTTTTACAGAAATCATGGGTATGTTTAATTGGACGTTTGACTTAAAGTTTTGAGACCTAAAACTGGGACTGTTTTGTGTAAAATTATGAACGGGATAGCTATTAAACTTAACCAAGTTAGGGACTTGTTAAGGAAGGGTAATGGGGTGATTAGAGCTTAAAAATGAGGTAATTATACGGGAATAGACTAGATGTCTATCATAGGTTGATGAGCCATCTAAGTGATTGGTTCGTGTATTGATTTCATGTTTTTGGTTTGTTAGCTTGTTGCTAGTGCGAGGATTTGTGAAGAAGCTATCAGGTGAGTTTCATAGTCCCATGTTTACTATTGATTTTGACTTCCAGATGGGATGGAAGAGACACTGTGTTGAGTTATTTTCTAAATTGATGCTGTGAATATGTTTGTGATTTGAGATGGACTTGTGTGTACATTATGTGATTAACTTCTATGTGATTTTCGATTGTGTATGATTTGGATCGGGGGGACACGTGTCGTCTCAGTTATTGTGGTTTGACAAGGTAGTGGCCTTGAGGTTTGACAAGGTAGTGGCCTTGTGGTTTGACAAGGTAGTGGTCTTGGGATAGGTACATAGTGTGATCATCTATGGTACCATGTTGTTTGGAAAGGTAGGAGCCTTGGATTTTGGTTTGGAATGATTGATCTTGAATGCTAGTTGTTAATACATAATTGTAGCACATTGTCCATATGTTATTGTGTTGATGGTTGTTATTCACAGCTTGTAATTGATTTAGCGTTGGAGTCTAAACCTATGACTCTCACCAACTTTATATTGACGTGTTTTAGTGTCTCTTTCAGGTGATACTATGGTTAAGCATGAGAACATAAGTGGCTAGGATTAGAGAAGCTTAGGAATGCATATAGAAGGAGAATCCCCGTTTCCTTCTTAGTTTTTATTTTTTCTTTTAATAAGTGATACTGTGGCACACATATATTTGTTTGGTTATGTTATTTGTTTGTCTTGGGTAAGCGATAGGACTGTTACCTACTTACCTAGACTCCTGAGTCTGATGAGATATTGTCATGACTTTGTGTCTCCATTTTATGACATTTCTTATTTCATATAGTTATCTCTATAGACACGTCATGTTGTGATGATATCCATACGTCGCGCCACATATTCCGCCATGGTGGGGTGTGACAGAAGGGTATCAGAGACAATGGTTATAGAGAATTAGGTTGCCTAGTCGTGTAGCCTAGTCTATAGCTTAAGGGTACCTTCATATTGGCGTCATAGGAGTATGTGTGCATTTTATAGTAATTGATGTATTTGAATATTATTTTCGCAGTATTTGTTAGGTTATGAACTACTATGGTTCATACTTAACTACATGTTATTTTCTTTACGAGTTTTGATTAGTGCGGGTGGAACCATGGTCGTATACGCTAGTCATTGTTGGATTTCGCTTAATTATGTTTTCATGTTCTTTATACATTTTGAATTTTGTCTACGCTGGTTCAGCTGGACTACGAGTTTATGTGTTTCGTGCATTGGCTATGTTATTTTAATACATGGGGTTTTGGATCTTATCTTGTGTGGTTATGTGCTTGTGAGTTGTTGGATTATGTGTTATGTGTAGTATTAATTTCTTATAAGTGTCATCATAGGAGGGAGTACATTGGTGAAAGGGAACATGTATAATTATGGAGGCCTACATAATTATATATGTGCCACAACACCACTGGACTTTCAAGTATGATTGCATGAAAGAGAGTTAATACATGCTTGTATAGTATATGTTGGATGGATTTGAGTGTATGTACGCTTATGCCTATGTATGTAAAATTATTTTCTACTTACCGGTTGTATTCTTGGGATGGTTGCTAGCTCGTTTCTCTTTGAGATGTTCAACTTCTGTAGTAGAGCATTTCTCGGGTCCTCATTTCACGTGTTTGTTTGTACGGTACTTTTGGTGTGAAGGATTTTGAGATGGTGGAGATTTCTTTTTGGGGTAACAATGTCTTTTGTTTCGAGTTATACATGGTAAAAAAATAGAACTTGCAAATTGAAAAAAAAAATAGTTGTTGGTAGTCGATGAAATAAGGAAGTGTCGGGATCATGTTTCAAATAAGGTGGAATATAAATTCTTTAACATATAAGCATGACTTTAAAATATTTTGGTTTTGATCACCTAAAGTTATTGTTCTTAAGTTAAAAATTTTGTTCTTATTTAGTGAAATATGTTAAAATCATGTAATTAATAGAGTTTTAATTATCTGGAATTAAAATAAATTAGGTTCTAGTTTTGGTAATTAATGGGGGGTTTTAGGGTTTAAAAATCGTTTTTTTGGTATAAATCGGAGTAGGCAGAAACTGTCGCTAAACTGTCAAAATATGTCGCTAATTGTCAGAAACTGTCGCTAATGCCTAGGCAGATTTTGAGAAAAATTATTTTGGTCATAACTTATTCGTTTTAAAAGGTTTTTGGGTGATTCAAAAGCCTAAAATTATGTACTCGGAACATACTTTTCAAATATTCAGAAAGTTTCGTAATTGGAAGTCAGTAGTTTGGTCGAATTAATTGTACAAGTGTTGAGTTCAAGGTTAATTTTCGGACAACATGGTTTAAACTCGTGTTTTGGGTATTTTGCGGTAATGAACACTTGGAGGGTGAACATAGAGATGAGTTGGGAAGGAATTTGAGAGTTCTTTAGACTTTATTATACGTGGTTATATTTTGATGAGTTTTGATTTATGGTATTTATGAGTAAGACTGAAATCGGGGTGACAGTTTTAAACCCATTGAGTTATGTGACGGCTCCTAACTTGGTTTCAAGACAGTTCTTGTTTGATGAGTTGCGAGATTTAGTTAGGTTGGTTACATAACTTTATGGTTTTGATAAGTTTCCTCGCGGACGGTTAAGGCTCATGTGTTGTTGGGTGAGATTATTTTCGTGTAAACTGAGTTCACGTTTGAACATGAAGGTTTTATCAGGGATATGCATCCTCGTTTGTTTGCTGAGAATAAGTTTAAGTTTGGGAGTGAATCTCGGGACGAGATTTCTATTAGGAGGGAGTAATGTGACAACCGTGGTTTTGGGTTTGTCACTTGGTCTTACTTTTAGGTTATTTTATGTGTGCTTACTTGAATTGTGTGTTTACGTGTTTATTTTGTGTGAACGAGGTTGGTGTGGTTATCGTTTATGAGTATAGAGTACTCATAAGTAAATCGAGGAACGGTTATTTCATGTTCATGAGCTCACAAGTGGTGACTATGAAATGAAAATGGTGATATTGTGGTGTTTACGTATACATATAAGTATTATAGTAGTAGTATTTTTTTAGGATTTACGGTTTAGCATTTAGAGGTCTCGGGTGAGGTAAATATCCATATGAATATTTTTCGGGATGGTTTTAAGTCATCTAGGACTTAGTTATAAAGTTTATTTCAAAATTTGAGATTTTTTATAAAAGTGTATATTTTACGTCTTTTATGGTAAAACGCGTAAATTTGACTAGTTTTACGGTTTTGAGGTTTTGGAAGCTTTAGGAGCTGAAATAAATTAAGGAAAATTAAGGTAATATTATTAACATAATATTAAATAATAAAAATAAAAAAAACGAATTTATTGGGTGTTTGGGTCGGTTTAGACGCACCAAAGAAAGAGAAAAAGGGAAAAAGGGAAAAAAAAGGAAAGTTGGGTGTTATACTTGGACTAGGATTTTATGTACACACTATATAAGGTTATCTAATATATAAAAAACATAAATCCCTGGAGACAAAGAAAAATTCGTGGGTTTCATAGAGGAGAATTTGGGTTCTTCAAAAAAAATTAGGTTTTCTTCATCTTCCATTGATTTAAGGTAAAAACCTTCATTAACCTTTTTAATTAAATTGTTTTTATGTTTAATTAATCATTCTTATGATGGATTAAGGGTTAGGGTTTATATTAAAAACATTCGATTAATGATGTATTAATCATAATATGATGATCATATAATCTAGGGCTTGTATTAGAAGGGTTATAGGTTATTAATTAGATCAATTTGTTTAAAACCCGTTTTTAAAAACTGGGCAGAATTTTGAGTCTATTGTTTTGATCATATCTCGAGTTCTAGGAACATTCAAGATGCGATCAAACTAGCCCTGGATAGTTAATTGAGTTGGCTTTCTAAATCAAGAAACGAGAACTAAATTGGAGGTCGGGAAGTGGTCAAAAACAGGTTACAACAGTCGGAGGTCAAAACAGTTTTGAATTCAGCCTGTTTTCTTTTTAAGTTTTGGGTTGCTTGGGGTACTTAGGGTTGCATTGGGATCTTCTCGCGAACATGAGAGATGGTTAATATATTTTAGTAAGGATCTGCACTTGGACTAATATTGTGGTTTAGGGTAAGACCCTCTAATGGTAATGAACTTTTCATACGTTTAAAATCAGTGAATGCTGGATAGGTAGCAATATATACACATATATCTGGTCCTTAACAGTAGCTTTAAGGTTAGGTCAGGTGGGAGGTTTTAGCTAACATGTATAAAAGTGTGAATATTCCTTTTACAGAAACCATGGGTATGTTTAAGTGGACGTTTGACTTAAAGTTTTGAGACCTAAAACTGGGACTGTTTTGTGTAAAATTATGAACGGGATAGCTATTAAACTTAACCAAGTTAGGGAATTGTTAAGGAAGGGTAATGGGGTGATTAGATCTTAACAATGAGGTAATTATAGGGGAATAGACTAGATGTCCATCATAGGTTGATGAGCCATCTTAGTGATTGGTTCGTGTATTGATTTCGTGTTTTTGGTTTGTTAGCTTGTTGCTAGTGCGAGGATTTGTGAAGAAGCTATCAGGTGAGTTTCATAGTCCCATGTTTACTATTGATTTTGACTTCCAGATGGGATGGAAGAGACACTGTGTTGAGTTATTTTCTAAATTGATGCTGTGAATGTGTTTGTGATTTGAGATGGACTTGTGTGTACATTATGTGATTAACTGCTATGTGATTTTTTATTGTGTATGATTTGGATCGGGGGACACGTGCCGTCTCAGTTATTGTGGTTTGACAAGGTAGTGGCCTTGAGGTTTGACAAGGTAGTGGCCTTGTGGTTTGACAAGGTAGTGGCCTTGGGATAGGTACATAGTGTGATCATCTATGGTACCATGTTGTTTGGCAAGGTAGGAGCCTTGGATTTTGGTTTGGAATGATTGATCTTGAATGCTAGTTGTTAATACATAATTGTAGCACATTGTCCATATCTTAATGTGTTGATGGTTGTTATTCACAGCTTGTAATTGATTTAGCGTTGGAGTCTAAACCTATGACTCTCACCAACTTTATGTTGACGTGTTTTAGTGTCTCTTTCAGGTGATACTATGGTTAAGCATGAGAACATAAGTGGCTAGGATTGGAGAAGCTTAGGAATGCATATAGAAGGAGAATCCCCGTTTCATTCTTAGTTTTTATTTGTTCTTTTAATAAGTGATACTGTGGCACACATATATTTGTTTGGTTATGTTAATTGTTGTCTTGGATAAGCGGTAGGACTGTTACCTACTTACCTAGACTCTTGAGTCTGATGAGATATTGTCATGACTTTGTGTCTCCATTTTATGACATTTCTTATTTCATATAGTTATCTCTATAGACACGCCATGTTGTGATGATATCCATACGTCGCGCCCCATATTCCGCCATGGTGGGGTGTGACAGTAAGTCAGACTATCCAGCCTGACTAGGGACTATACGTCATCATGTCCCCCCAGTCTAGTGGTCGCAGGTCCCAACTGCGGCTACTAGACTATTAATCATCAAGGCCCGCTCGCATAGATGCCCATCAACAAAGTAAAACCACACAGTCATGACATAAAACAAGTATCCATGTCATATTCCACTATCACAATCGTTTATTGGAAACCGTTAAAAGTATTTAATCATATCAGAAGAAGTAATCAGCAGACACCATAGGATGAACCAAACGACATAGACACGTGCCATAAGAACCACTACATCCACGGGGTATATATATGCAGTCTGACAGCCATTTACTTCACTTTTCCAAAAAATATTTCCCTCCATTGTTGAAAACTGTAAGAACCACTATTCGTATCAAAATATACTACCTTTGCCCGTCCCTAAAACACTCATAAGATCAAAATAGGGTAGCCCAACTATTTGATGTGACGTCCCGTATATCCGAACAAGAGCTCTCCCGTTTTACGACAAAGTACCACGTTCCTGCAGATCTGCATCCAGAGACACTTCTCGCCCTAGGTCTGTGCTACGCACCAATTCTTCCTGCCAACCACCTTCCTCAATACTTTGATGACTTTGACCATGGTAAGAAACCTTCATTTTATTCACTCCCCTTCTTGTGGTAGTGTCTTTTTATTTGGATACCGAAAAAACCATTCCTGCACATATAGTTAATCGTCCTTCATATGATAGTGCAGACCCAACAGAAGGAGACCCTGAACCACTGACGAGCCGAAACTATCCCAACAACAAGTCCCTTTGTACATTTCTGGGACTCCGATATTGGTTCCGTTGGAAGATATATTAAAGCAACACATGCTTCGTGTTGCCAAGAAGAATCATACCTCCACCAAAGGCGCTGTTATCAGCCTATGCTTAGCACACCCTAGCCGGTCTGACGGTGTACCTGTGAGTCTTCCATCCATTGACGTATACTATACTCGCATGCTTGAATATATGAAAGAGGCATGGGCACAGCATTGCACGTCGCAGAACCCACAACATCGCAGGTTAAAGAGGTCACTGTCGACGAGCGACCTTCCATAGAGACTGTCTTGCCCCACCATATTTATTGTTGTATCTGATGCTAACTAATCTTGTAAATTAATAATTTTTTCAATGATAATAGCATCCTGCATCATATTCATGTGTAGTCACATATATATGTGTCCAGGTTCCTACACCCACACCTGAGATTGTGAGGGAGAACACCTGTTTATGAGTACGCCCGTTGGGGTGCGACTCTGCACTTATGGGTGAGTCTGAAAGTCATTACATGTGGTCCTGCCACTACTACCATAAGTAATGTCATTGAAAATGACATGTTTGCTAGACGTGCACACTGTACGCATCCGTAATAAAGTATGAGGACTGCTATACTTACCACAACGTCTTGTGAAAAGCTGCCTAACAAATGATACCTGATCCGGCGCCGCTGGGGGTGCATCCCTCTTACGCGACAAGTCTAATTAGTAGGGTAAACTTATTCATCTGATTCCGCCTGGAAATGTTATTGTACATGTACATCTAAAGGCCCGATATATATTAAAGAAATAATACGTGCATGCATGCGTTAAACTTGAGAATGAAAAAACATCATTTGGACTGCGGAAATAGCTAGGAACCGCAGTGTTTTATTCATACCCTTTTGAAAATGTTTTGAAACAAATAACAAAAACCTAAAAAACGATTAAAAATAAAAAAATACATGGATCCTTATTGGGGCTGCTAGCAGCCAAGGGATTGGTCCATGCCAACTATGCGATATCTCAAGGAGAATATCGTCCAGAACACCAGTCGTCTCTTAAATCGTTCCTTGTAGGGCCAGATAGTGATTCTGCATAGCCATGTGCACTTATCCTAATTTGTGATGAACCTTTGCTCTCCTGACCACGTTGCTTCATGCTTCGTGCTGCTGGTGGTACGCCCATATGAAGCCAATATCGCTTAGCGAGTAAAGTTATCCTTGCTGCGGGGACCACTGCTCCCCTGCGCTGTTGTTGATAGTTACCTTTAGTCGGGAGCAGCGTTACCGCGTGTCACGCCATATTTCCAATTAACGTCACTAAGGAACCTAGAGCACGTCCCAGCTTTGAGAATAGTCCCCTGTTGATCCCTTTGATTGGATCTATATTCTGTTAAGAACTAGTATAGTAGTTTGTAATCAAACTAAAACACTTTGAGAACTCTTACTCAAACTAAATAAGTTATGCGGAATCTAACTTATAAAGCACAGAAGAACATAATCACTTTTAACTATTTGATTCTCTTATTAATCGACTTGAATGAGGTACATTAATGACATTGTACCTATGTTCCTTTTATAGAGTAAGGAACCCTAGAAACCTTAGAATATTCTATAAAGATAACTATATCACAGACGATATATTATCAATATTCTAACTATTTATGTATATCACATAAGATATACTCTAACTATAACTATGACATATCTTATACAAAGATATATTCGTCCTAATCAATATAGCAGTACTTACTTTATAAGTAGCAGTACTTACTATGTACCGCGTTAACACTAACGGTACTTACATAATACTAATAGTACTTAAATTACACTGACGGTACTTGACACTTAACAAATAATTCCCAACAATCCTCCCCTAAACAAGAATGGTAACTTGTTTTCATCTTGTTTCTCTTGTACTGGATGTATTTAGAATACATGTCTTCAGTCTTTCCTTCATCCTTGGATTGAACTTGGTAATTTGTATTTGTATCCAACTGAATGTAGCCAAACACTTCAATGTAGATCTTCTTCTGATAAGATAATCTTCAAACAACATGAATATCATCTTTGTCTTCAAACTATGATCTTCTTGTGTCTTGTAAACATTCATTTATCTTTGCAGCATCAGAAATTCTCTTCTTGAGTTAAATCTATGAACTCTGAATCATAAACTTCAGTCTTGATTTGATAAGACAAACACCTTCTTAGTATTTTCTTCTTGAATACTTCTTTGCTTGCAATCTTCTTACCTGAAATAAAACAGTTAACAACAAAAACCAATCTGTATTGGCTTCATGATTTTGAGCAAATCACCAGCTATCAATGGATTTGATATATTCTTTACTAGTTAGCCGTACACTCTGGAATAGCCAATACTTTATTCATGAAGAATAAGGTGTACTGATAACCCTACAACTTTTGCTAAATTGTCAACCATCAAAGATTTGATGAAGTCTTTACCTAGTACCGTTTGTCTAGGACTAGCCAACTCTTTGTCTCGAAACAAGGTGAGTCAGAACCATATAGTTTTTAGCAAACTACCAGCTTTCAACGGATTTGAGAAGTCTTTACCACAAACCGTTTCTTATGGACTAGCCAGTTCTTATGTGTGTTAGACATGGTGAACTGAGAACCATTTGTGAAGTGTGACTGAAAGTCAAACACTTAAGGCTCTTTCTCAGCTTCTTCCTCATCTTTCAAATCCTTGATTTGTTGTTTAACCATTCTGATCAACTCCAAAGCATCAACAGACTCTTCTGTAACTTCCAATTGTTGTTCCAACATTCTTTCCAGCAATCTTCTTTTGAATGGATAACTCTTCTCTTGCAACATATAGTATGTAACATCATCTATATCCAGAATATGCAATCCACATGACCTATAATATCTCCAGTAACTAGGAACCTGATTCTCTAATACCTTCAACATTTCTTGATCAAAATTATGTGGTTCATACATGAAGAGAAATTCCATTTACAATAGTGAAACTTCAACTTTACATGCACTGGCTTCTTGAACTAACATGAAAAGATCCTGAATATCTTGTCTTTCAAGAATGTGAAGAATATCTTCCAAAAGTATAAATATCCTTGCTGTGCCATTAGTTCTTTGAATTCCATGAGCTTCAAGTCCTTGATCCAAAGAGTATATCCATTTAACAATAGATGATCTCTTTCTAAAAATATCTGTATCAATACATTGATCTTAAAATTTTACTATCTTCAAGTACTTCTTCAAGCTCTCATCATCATCAATATCTTCTGCTGTTTACTTAGCCCTCTTGGCTTTCTTCTTTGTCTTTGTTGATCTTTTTCTTATAACACCCTTGGAGGTTCCCTCAAATTCTGTTGAACCCTCTTCCATGTTTGTATGTACCGTCTCTTTAGTATGTACTGTTGACTGTGTATGTATTGCTTGTACATTTTTAGTCTGAGCAATATCTTGAGCTTCATCTCCCTCATTCATTCTTTGAGCAGTCTCTTCCTCATTTGAACTCACCTTCTCCTCTCTATTCTTCCTCACATAAGTGGTCATGATAGGTGGAGATATAATTGTAGGTTCAGCTGTACTTGGCTCATTTCTAGGAGTGCTTCCAAATTGTCTTTGTTGTTGCAGATGTCTTTTATGTCTTTCAGCAGCTATTCTATCTGCTTCAGATCCAATCTCAACAAAATTCAATTCTGTTCTCTTATTTTGCTCATACAAAGTCCTGATTTCTTCAAAATTCTTCTTGACCAGCTGAATATAAGTAAAACCCTTAACTTTCTTGAGAAAGATCATCATTTGATTCCTAATCTGCATAGTAGTTAGAGGCTTAATATTTTCTCTTCTTCTCTTTTCAGCCAAGAATCTTTGCTCTCCCTAACCAGATCATCAATCAACTTGGATTTCTCTTCTTCATCATAAGCATCTCACTCTTCAGCTATCAATGAATCTGCAAGAATCTCACTTGCATGTAATTCAGCTTGAATCCTATCATACTCTTGTATGTTCCATTCTTGCTGTATTCTCTTAGCTTCTAGCAAATGCTGCTTTGCTGTAAGTTCTTCTTGTAATTCATCTTCACGAATTTGTGCTTTCATTCTGAAAGCATATTCCTCATCATGGTCTAATTGATTAAATCTGTACATGACTTTGCTTATATCATCATCTGAATCACTTTCATTTTTCAGATTCTGATAGTATCTGCTTCTTCCCCTTATCCTTTGGATTAATCTTAGGTAGCTTCTTCTTCAGCTTGGAAGGTCTTTCCTCATCAGCTTGTTGATGAATAACTATACCTTTAGTAGGGTGAGAAGCTTGAACTTTCTTACCTTTAGTTTGATCCTTTTTGGCAAGAACTTCTTGTTGTGTCTTCTTCTCTGCCTCTGCTTGTTTTGTTTTCTCAGTTGAATTATTCTTTCTTAAGTCAAGCAGTAATTAGGCTAAAGTCTCATCCTCTTCAAAAGGAGTTTGAGTTTCTAGTGAAGGATGATCACCAGCGGTACTTACAATCAGCTTAGTTGGCTTAGTAGTACTTGGGTCTTCAACAATGTCAGCAATACTTGCAGTCGGCTTATTTGGCTTAACAGTACTTGGATCTTCAACAATGTTGACTTCACCAGTACTAGACACACTTGTTTCTTCAATCACTTGTGTATCTCCAGATACCCTTTCTTCTATTGAAGCTATCATTTCAACTTGCACCTCTTCAGTCTTGTCTGATCCATTGCTCATTCTTGATCTGGACAGTACTTGCAAAGACTGTTTCCTCTGAACCCATACTTGTCTTGGTGGTGGAGTTGAAGATACAAAAAACTGAATATTAATTTCCTCCAACTTCTCATAGAAAGTACTCTAATTCACTTGAAGTGGTGATTGAGGTGTTGGTGTTGGCTGAGTTACCATCATTTCTTCAACATGTGGCTCCTCATGAGTAGGCTGTGGTTCTTCCTGTTGAAACTCCATATTTATAGGTTCATCTACACCAGTCTCTAAAACAGTTCCATCTTCATAAGTCCCCATGACATCTTCATCCAGTTCAAAATTGATGTCATTTCCAGAGATCCTTGTTTGATTATCAGAAGAAAGTGGTTGTTCTTCATAATTCCTCCCCTTTTTGGTTGCATTCGGTTGCCTTTTCTTGTGGTTTATGAATCTTTGCTTTTTGAGTGCAGCCTTCTGAATAGATCTATGTTGCCTCATCCAAGGTGATACTTTGTTCCTCAACTTGATTAGGCTAGCTTCCAATTCAACAATTTTCTTGTCTTGAAAAAGTTTTTCTTTCTGTAACACATGTACCTGTTGGAACAAACTAGTACACAAAGCAATAAAATTTGCAACATCCACCACCTCTGGTGCTTGTGCTGGTGGTGAACCACTAGCAGCAATAGAAGCAGCAGGTGTATGGATCATCTCATCAGTGTTTGGTGGAGCACCAACATTGTGAGAAGAAGATTGTGAATCTACTAGGGAATGGGGACTCTGGTGAGAAGGAGTTTGCTGAGAAGCACTAGCATTGCTAGGTTCCTCACCTTCTTGATTGGCAGGTTGGGTTAACATATTAACAAACAATGGTGTAACTATTCCTATAAAGGCATTGCCTTGTTTGGTCAAGAAAGAGAAAGTTCTCTTTGTGAAAGTAGGAACATCCCATGTATAATTTAACTCTGGTAGGTTAGGTACTTGGTCACTAACTAAAGCCTGAATGAATCTAGGATACATCAAAAACTTCTTAGTTCCTTCCAAATTCCTAGTCATGCCTTCAAAAATTAATCTTGAAAAATTAAAAACCTTGTTATTTGCTAGACAAATACCAGCTGATGCCAATGCAGTAGGAATTTGATCAAAAAATGTACTTTTAGAGCTTAAACAGTGAATAATAACATGAAAAAGCAATTTCCATTGAGGTGAAAATAAAGCTTTAAAGAAAGTAAGACTTTCCCTACCACCCTGATAGCCCATGGCTACAAGGCCATCATGAATCTCTGTGTTAATAAGCATACTAAGTCCATTTTCATCATTTAATCTCAAACTTGCCCTTAGCAGTACCTCAGTGACATATATATTCTTATGATTCACCCTAGCCTTAATGCAAGGTTGATCAAACCGAGTACCTAATACAGTAGTGTTCCATAATTTTTCAACAATGGAAATAGAGACAATGGGACTTACAGTGAGTGCAAAACGAACATGACTTCGAGATAACAAACCAAGAATCTCATGGAATCCAAGAGAGTCATCATTCACAGCAAGATTCGCAACCAAATTATGCTTTGAGATCACCAAGCGCGAAGAAACCACCAAATTTACAAAAGAGACCCTTAACGATACAACGGACATGTAGCGGTACATGGAACATAAGCGGTACTTGAATTTGTGCTAGCGGTACTTGGAGTTATAACGGTACCTAACACTTTTGACCAGATCTTGCATACCACTATCATTGTAATCCTCTTTTATCTTTTTCTATTAACCTGCAATAACATCATAAACACAAAACATAGACTATACAATAAAAATTAGTATAAAAATTTGTACAGCCATTACCTCCCCTCAACATATGCAGCAGTCTATTGGTTGAGCATACAAATATGTGTCACCAAGAATTCAAACCTCTTTGCTTCAAATGCCTTGGTTAACAAATCAGCTATATTGTTGTCTGTATGAATCTTCAAGACTTGAATAAGCTTCTTGTCATAGGCATCTCTTATAAAGTGATGTCTTATTTCAATATGCTTGGTCTTGGAGTGAAATACTAGATTCTTGACCATGCATATAGTACTTTCATTATCAATGTAAATCTCGGTGTTCATGAAGCTAAACCCATAATCTAACAATTGATTTTGAATCCAAAGTACTTGTCCACATCAATGAGCAGCAACTACATATTCAACTTCAGTTGTAGAAGTAGCAACAATGGTTTGCTTCTTACACTGCCATGATATGAGTCTTCTGCCTAGGAATTGACAACCTCCTGTTGTGGATTTCCTATCATGATTAGCTCCAGCATAGTTACTGTCTGAGTAAGCTTCCAATTCAAAGGTGGAATATCTAGGATACCATAATCCTAAATTGGGTTGACTTTTAAAATACTTAAAAATCTTCTTCACAACATGTAGATGTGACACCTTTAGATTGACTTGGAACCTTGAACAGGCACACACAGCAAACATAATATATGGCCTTGAAGTAGTTAGATACATCAATGAACCAATCATTGATCTATATAGATGAATATCAATATTATCTCCATGTTCATCTTTAGATAAAGACTTCTTAGCTTCAAAAGGTGTGCTTGTACTCCTGGTATCCATACATGAATATTTCTTTAAGATTTCAGCAACATACTTATCTTGGCTGATAAATATTCCATCCTTACTTTGTTTGACTTACAGTCCCAAAAAGAAAGTTAGTTCTCCCATAGAACTCATCTGAAATCTTCCTTTCATCAAAGCTTCAAACTCTTCATACCATGACTTCTTGGTAGAACCAAAAATGATGTCATCAACAAAGACTTAAACTAGAATAATATCCTTAGCATTATTCTTGATGAACAGAGTTTTGTCAATGGTCCTTCTCCTATATCCACGTTCTAACAGAAAATTGGATAAAGTTGCATACCAGGCTTAGGAGCTTGATGCAGACCGTAAAGTGCTTTGATAACCTTGTATACTATGTTGGGGAATTTAGGATCTACAAAACCTGGAGGTTGTGAGACATATACCTCCTCTGAAATAGTACCATAAAGAAAGGTACTTTTAACTTCCATTTGATAGACTATAAAACCCATATATGATGCAAAGGCCAAAAATAACCTAATGGCTTCTATCCTTGCCACTGGTGCAAAAACCTCATCGTAGTCTATCCCTTCTTCCTGTCTATAGCCTTGAGCAACAAGTCTTGCTTTGTTCCTCACATTAACTCCTCTTTCATCCTTCTTGTTCCTGAAAACTCATATAGTACCAATTACTCTCTTACTTGAGGGAAGATCCACAAGAATCCAAACTTCTTGTAGCTCAAATTGTGTTAATTCTTCTTGCATGGCATCTACCCAACTTTCTTCATCAAGAGCCTAAGAAATGTTTTTGGGCTCTACTTGTGATAAGAAACAGGCAAAAAAACAATGATGAGTATCTTTATGATTTGTTCTCTGCTGTTGTTTGACATAACTCATAAGTGCGTGAGTTTCAGTATTGGTTTGAAGTTGTCTTCTGGTTTGTACAACAGACTTGGGATCTCCAATGATCTGTGTAGTAGGATGGTTGTTGTTGACTTTATGAGTAGGAATAGACTGACTGGAATTTCTGTTTCCAAATTGTTGAAATCAGTTACTGCACCCTGATCATCATAGGAAGCTTTGGAGAAGATTCCTTCATCGTCCATAGCTTGTAAAATATCTTCTAATGAATCAACAGACTTTGCAGATTTAGACTTAGCAGTACTTGCAGATGAAGTACCGCTAGGCTTAGTATGTACTGTTGTGTCTTGTGACTCAAA
Source organism: Glebionis coronaria (assembly GCA_025667525.1). Classification (NCBI taxonomy): domain Eukaryota; kingdom Viridiplantae; phylum Streptophyta; class Magnoliopsida; order Asterales; family Asteraceae; genus Glebionis; species Glebionis coronaria. The sequence continues at coordinate 81,723 of JANFOE010002115.1, read as the reverse complement.
AGATTCTTCTCCTGAATGCTTATTTGCAGATTTAACATTCTTTTCTTGATCTTGAAGCATCTGAAGCTCTTGGGAGGCTTGATCATCTTTTGATGGCATGGTTTGCTTCTTGGGAGTAGCAGACATGGGAGTAATAGTAGGCATATTGGGCACATAGATATGAACATCATCATCTGATGAAGAAACATCTTCTTGAGTACCTGCATTAGTTGCACTTGACTCCTCACCTACATTGTTAGTTTGACAATCCTTTTGCACAGAATAGTAATCCATGGAGTTAGTTAGATAATCTAAATCAAACATCCAAGCATAACCTATTCCTGGGACATTGGGTTTAGTTGCTAAGAAATTAACATGGGCATTTTCTTCAACCTTTTTAGATGCCAAATTATAAACCCTATATGCTTTACTTTGCAAAGAATATCCTACAAGATATCCTGAATCAGACTTTCCATCAAACTTTCCCAAATGATCAAGAGTATTTAGTATGGACACATGACACCCAAAAGGTCTTAAATGACTTATGGTAGGCTTCACACCAGTCAAAAGTTCATAAGGTGTTTTGTTTTGAGGCTTGGTTACTAAGACTCTATTTAGCACATAACATGCAATGTTGATTGCTTCTGCCCAAAAGGTATTTGGCAAAAGAGAATCAGCCAACATAGTTCTAGCAGCCTCAATTAGTGTCCTATTTTTCCTTTCAGCTACTCCATTTTGTTGTAGAGTCCTAGGATTACTTCATTGTCTCTTAATGCCTTTAGACCTACAGAATTCATCAAATTTAGCATTCTTAAATTATGTACCATTATCTGTCCTAATGATTAAAACTTGTTTAGTGAACTGCTTTTCAACTAAAGTGATAAAATCCTTAAGTAATTCATTGGTTTCACTCTTAAGAGCTAAGAAGAAAACCCAATTGAATCTGCTATAATCATCAGTTATGACTAGACAAAAGGTCTTATGACTAATGCTTCTTACAGAAACTGGACCAAACAAATCCATATGCAAGAATTGCAAATGTTTTGTCACAATGTTGACAGTCTTGGTCTTACAAGAGGCTCTATGTCGTTTACCCTTTTGACAAGCAGCACACGTGACATCATTTTGAAAAGATTTGTTAGGTAACCCTCTAACCAAATTCCTAATCACTAATCTGTTAAGATTCTTGAAATTTACATGAAATAACCTTCTGTGCCATAAATTAGACTCATCATAAGAAGCCTTGGCTAGCAAACATGTAATGCCACCTGTTGGAGTAATAGTATAAAGATTAAAGGTGTACATATTTTCTTTCCTGGGTACTTTTGGTAGTACTTGAGATTCTTTAGGCATCTCAAAGTCTTTAGACATCACCAAGCAGTCTTTGTTTGTGAACAACACCTTTTTCTTCTTATCACATATTTGTGATATAGAAAAGAGATTGAACTCATTCAATTCTTTCACAATGAACACATCCTCAAATTCTAACTTCCCTGTATTGATTTTCCCTTTGCCAGTAATTCTACCTTTGCTACCTCCAAAGGCTACTGGTCCTCCTTTGAATTCTTCAAATTTAGCAAGAAAATCTTTGTTCACTGTCATGTGTCTTGAGCATCCACTATGTACTATACCTTTGTCTTTCGGTTCATCAATTAGATTCCTCTGCACATACACAAAACTTATTATTTTTTAACAGGGACCCAAGCCACATTTAGCTCGGATCTTGTGGGACCTACACACTTAAGAGTCTGTTCAGAAGCATTCCTAGTGATACTGCGTTTACTCTTATACTTCATGGTATCAGTTATATAGTCAAAGACATAGGGTGACTCTATGTGCTCAGACTTCTTTGCCTTAAGTACTGCTTTAGCGGTACTTGCTTTAACACATGATTTTTCTCTTTTAGGAACCCACATTTGCACTAGTTTATTATTAAACCTACTTCTAGATGTTTTGGCTTTTTCAACAACATTCTTAGAAGTCTTAGAGAACTTTGGTTTGACGAACTTTGAACCAACAGTACTTAAGTTTGGTCTAGCAGTACTTGCAGGTCTAGACTTGTCGGTACATGGTTTACCAGACTTCAAAGGTACTAGACCTTGTTTCATAAGTACTGCTCTAGGAACAAAACTTTTGGTAGAGTTATTTTTAACCTGTTTAGTTACCCTTGAGTGCTCAAACTTAGGTTTGTCATTCTTAAGTTTATGATTCCTATTAACCTGTGCATTTTTCCCATTACTGTTTTTCATGACCTTTTGTGCAGCCTTTTGTTTCACAATTTTATCTTCATGTAAAGTACAATCTTTGATAAAATGACTTAGACTACTACAAAACATAACATCCTTTTCTTCTTAAAGAAGACCCAAAAGGTTGTTTTGACTTAACTTTCTCAAAACCTAACCCACCCCTCTTGGTTTTATTATGTTTTACATCATTTTCCAATATCTTACTAGGAGTTTTTACTTGCTTGGGAGCAGAACTAGTCTTAGATTCTTTAGAAACAAAATTGTTCATTATAGGTGGATAAACAATGTTCTTGGTCACAACAGTCTTATCTTGGGACAAAGTACTAGAGTTTGAGGTATTTTTAACCTTTGGTTCTTCTAACTCTATACTTTTATCATTACTAGGAGGCATGAAAATTCCAGATAATGGTGGAGGAACTGCTTTCATTCCTTCAGCATATATATAATTCTCAGGTGTATTATCTGACTCACTAGAACTATAAAAATTCCCTTTGATAAGTCCTTGTCATTTAAAGTTATCCCAGGTTGGTCCTCAATATATCCTAGGCCTAACTTATCAGAATACCCTATTTGTGAGTTAATCAGTTTTCCCAATCCGTTAGAGGACCATTGCCAATGATTAATCACTTCCCTTTCATTATAAAGACCGGCTTTTAAAGCTTCATTTTCTGCTAAGACATTCAAAAGTTGTCTTTCAAATACCTTAACTTCCACATCTTTTTCCCTCATTTGAAGAGTGAAAATTCTTATTTTCTCTTCATAGTTTTGTTGAGCCTTTTTATAAAAAACTATATTTGCTTCTAACTTAGCAACACTCTGTTTAAAAGCATTTAATTTTACAGTGCATGTGTTGACTTTTTTATACTGTTCCTCTATTTCTACTTTTAAGCTATTAAATTTAAGTACGCAGTCTTTAAAACAAAGATGTACCTCAGTATCTTCATGTGAGAGATCCATTAAACCAAGCTCTTCTTCTTCATCTTCAGCCCACTTCACCACTCTATCTACAGTTACCAATGCTTTGGTTCCTTTAGGACTCCTGCTGTTTCCTTTTGGAAAGCTTTCAGTTATTCTTGGATTGGTTCCATAGTTGTTCTTCGACTTTTGACTGCTACTCTCAGCTTTGTCTCTTGTGTATTCTCTTGCAAAGTGTCCATTCCTTCCACAAATATAGCATTCAACTTTGGACTTGTCATATCCCAATGGCTCATTAGGATCAACAATCATCTTTCTTCCAGTCTTCTTGAAGAACCTGTTTGATCTTACTGACACCATAGCAGCCTGCCATTTAAGATCCATTTCTTCAACATCAGCATCATCCATTTGGAACAAGTTATTGAGTTCTAATCTTGGCCTGTTGCCTTGTCCAGCAAAGAATAAGAAGGCATCATTGTCACTAAACAATGGTGAAGATCTTCCATGTTGATTTTGAGAGACTATGGGCTTCTTTCAGTACTTTGTGGGTAAGTACCGCTTGTAAGTCCTCCATCGATATTTGTGAAGTTTGTACCGCTGCTTGATCCACTAGCGGTATTATGAAAGTAAGTATCGTTGTTTCCTTCTGACACAAAAGCCAAGTTAGACTTTGTTGTGGTTGATGCCTTGGTCACCTCAATACCTTTCACATCCATCTCATATGCTCTAAGATTGTTGTAGAGATGATCAAACGGAATTTTTTTCCAGATCATCTCTTGTGATGAAGTGCATAGCCATTTCTTTCCACTCTTGTGTAACACTCCTTAAGAATTTTAGATTAGCTTCTTCATTAGGAATTACATGTCCATAGACTTCCAATTGAATAAGCAGCTTATTAAATCTTCCATAGCCACCATGTATTCCCTCTATACTGGAAATTGAGAAGTTATCAAATTCTTGCTTAAGAACAATCTTCTTCATCTTCTTAGATTTGTCATTACCTCCAAATCTAAGTTTTATGGCATCCCACATAGCTTTAGCATCCTTATGATGATGAAAGTTGGGTAAGATGTCTTTACAAAGAGCCATAGCCAAAGCAGTTCTGGCTTTTCTCTCTCTGATCTCTGCTTGTACCTTCTCAACAGTCACAACAGGTAGAGCATAGCATGTATCATCAGGCAACCAGTGTAGCTTCTTAGGTGTACCCCATTCTTGATAACTTTCCACACAGTGTGATCTGTGTGATTCAAGCAATGTTCCATCTGCATAGCCCATGTCTCATAATTGTCACCTTTGAGCACTAGGAGTTTGACAGCAGAAAGAGTATGAGAAGGTGTTGTAGTTGTAGAGGTAGCTACAACATTCACGCCTTGAACACCTTATGCTGGAGCAGGATGCACAACTTGTGGTTGTCCCTGTGGTATTGGATCAGGGTTTTGAACATCATCCAAGTGAGTGTCATCACCATGTTGAGACATTAAGTCTTGGTGTGTGTGAAGTGTATGGGGTTGTGTTCTTCTTTTTCATAGTTTCTCAACAAGCTTTGATACCACTTGTTGATCACTTTCATTGGATCTATATTCTGTTAAGAACTAGTATAGTAGTTTGGAATCAAACTAAAAAACTTTGAGAACTCTTACTCAAACTAAATAAGTTATACAGAATCTAACTATAAAGCATAGAAGAACAAAATTACTTTTAACTATTCGATTCTCTTATTAATCGACTTAAATGAGGTACATTAATGACATTGTACCTATGTTCCTTTTATAGAGTAAGGAACCCTAGAAACCTTAGAATATTCTATAAAGATAACTATATCACAGACGATATATTATCAATATTCTAACTATTTAAGTATATCACATAAGATATACTCTAACTATAACTATGACATATCTTATACAAAGATATATTCGTCCTAATCAATATAGCATTACTTAATTTATAAGTAGCAGTACTTACTATGTACCGCGTTAACACTAACGGTACTTACATAATACAAACAGTATTTAAATTACACTGACGGTACTTGACACTTAACAAATAATTCCCAACATCCCCCTTCTACTGCACCTTTGGTTGAAAGTGGGCCAGTAACCATGTTAGAATTCATCCGACGTTTTGAGTCCGCTTGGCATTTCTGACAACACGCCACTCTTTTGCGCATCTTTATGTGCAAATGGCCAAAATTACCCTGAGCGAGTGACTTCCTCCACCGTAGAGACCGAGCCGCGAGGACACACTCTCCTATGCGCGGCTTCTACTACTGCCCGCGCTTGATCTGGTGCTAAGCATTACAACATCCGACCTTTGCCTGTTTTCCTAAATAGTGTCCCTTTGACAATTTGAAAATGCCTAGCTCGCACCTGTATCTCCTTAGCCTTCCTTCTACTGCTTGGCAATTTGTTATGTGACAAAAACTTTTGGATGGGTCTCATCCATGTTGGTGACTCCATGTTCGCACTCACATTTTTGTGCAAGATAAAATCGACGAGAACGTGACCAGGAGGCTTATTCATGTTTAAAATGGAAAGTTGGCCCATGTCCACTGATATTTCATCTTCCTTTTCTTCTACCCTTTGTATAGCAAACTCCTCGAACCGTGCCGTTATGTCTCGTATCTTTTCCGTATACTTGATTAGCACCCACCCTCGTGGATCGCACAACCCATTGACTCTACTTGCCACCAGAGGGTTGTAGGTGTAGGCCACCAGGCGCTTTATGTCCATTCTTTGCGTTAACCTAAGACATACTATGAGGGCTTCGAAGTCTGCTTCCATACTGGTAGTGAGGAAGTCAAACAGCATGCGGACGTTATTTTTATGTCGCCCTGGTTCGTGAGGATGAACCCTGCATCTGGCCCCCCTTCTCCTGCGAAGCCAGTAGAGAAAAGGACCCATGAGAGTCCTGGCAGTGATTCAGCACGCACAGATATGCTTGGCGCCTAGGATTCCTCCGAGACACGCCTCCTTCTGCTCATCTATGGACTGAGCTCTATATTATGTTGACACCTGTCTGCCTGCTTCCTTTTAGTGCTGATGCTAGAAGTACTGTTACCTCCTTCGATTGTGTCTACATTATGGATGGTAACTACTCTATTTTGCACCGGGAATTTGAACATACCGTGTGCCGTGGAAGGTACTGCGCGCAGTGTCTTTAGCACCGACTGTCCGATTATCCCATTGAACGAGGATTGAGAGCGCACAACCATGAAGTCCATCCATACCGTCACCGAGTTTTATGCGTTCCCAATGGTCACCTGTGTGCAGAGATGCCCCAATGGTTGAGTCTTATCACCGCTAATCCCTGTGAGAATCTGTGCTGTCTCTTCTAGCTCCTTCCTTATTTCCCATGGCGACCGTGCGAAACAATGCTCGTACAATATGCTCACTGCAGACCCCCCATCGACACACATGCATTCTATAGTGTGGTCGCCGAAGGCTATGTCAATCGTCAACGAGCCGACTTTGTAGGTTGTATTCGAAAGGATGGGGAACACTATTTCCTTATCATGCAAAAATTCTACGACCACTCTTCTTTGCATGAAAGATTTTTGCCTCTCTACAATGTATATGGTTATAGGTTTATCCTTCTGTTTTTTCACTTCGACCTTCGCATCCACGTTCTTTCTCCAATCCCTTATCAGGTAGTTCAGCTTTCCTGCCTTTACCAGGCTTTCAATGTGTCTTTTCAACTGAATACACTCATCCGTAGCATGCCCCTTATGTAAAACCCGCATGCTTCTATCATGAATAGTACCCTTAAGATCGTACGTACTAGATTAAAACTTTCCTATTATAGCATGATTACGATTACGTGTTAGGATTTTACGTATTACATACGTGTTAGAACACGATAAGTATTTACTACGCACGAGCACGCAATAATTATTTGACAATAATTAATCACGAACATGCGATCATGAAATCATGAACGTAATTAAATCACGAACTATTATTAATTACGTATAGATATTTATTACGAGCGTAAATAAATATATTAGGTCACGATAATTATTTAACGAGAACACATTAAACGCGAACACAAATAAACATGAACGAACAATTAAACATCCAGACACGGAAAACGGTACGGGTACCCCATGTGGGGCCCCTACCCGCGGCAACAAGGAAGAGATGGGCCAAGCCCATCTCAATTTTCACTAAATAATTAAGAACATAATGTGCTATTTTTTAAAACCTAAATAAAACATAGATCTAACATGAAAATGGCTTTTGGTGAAATCAAAAAGGATAGTTTAGGGGTGTGTTGTTTTGACCGGCGCCTAAACCGAGCCCCAAGGGGGTCTCGGTTTGGCTACTCGACCACCACCGAGACCATACGGTCCCGGTTGGTTGGTGTGGGTCCCACGGCAGCAGTAAGACAAGGGGAACCCCGAAGTGGTTCGGGGTATGGTGTCGATTTCATGTCCGGTTCATGGTTCTTAGTCAAGATCCGGTTCACGGTGTATGTTAAGATTATTATTTTTAGAACCATATCTTAAAATTAAATTAATAAACATGACATGATTAATTTAATAACATGACTTAGGTTATAATAATTATTAAAATCATGAAATTATTAACCTAAGTATTTTATATTTTTAGAAACTTATTTATTTCAGGCAGCTAATCTATTTATGGAAACTTATTTAATTAAGGCAGCTGATCTATTTATGGAAACTTTCTATTTTAGAAACTTATCTATTTTAAGCAGTAATTCTATTTTTGGAAACTTTCTATTTTTGGAAACTTTCTATTTTTGGAAACTTTCTATATTTGGAAACTTTCTAATTTTGGAAACTTTCTATTTTTGATAACTTTCTATTTTTGGAAACTTTCTATTTTTGGAAACTTTCTATTTTAGGAAACCTGTTATTTTTGGAAAGTTACTTATTATTACACAGTAAGTATAATAATACATGAAATACCAGAAATACTTAATCAGAGTAAACATGATATAAGATAAACACAGTTTAAGGCTTAAAGCAGTAGAACATGGTATGAACATATAAAATAAGCTAAGACGTGACATAAAACCAGTTACGTATTTAGTAAGCAGATACTTATTCATGTATGTATTTATGTAGCATTAGTGATACGGAAGTAGGATTCCCCTCAGTTCGTCTTCTTCGTTCACTGGACATAAGGTACGGATTCCCGTCCTTTCAGTATGGACATTCTTTCCTTATTAGGATTCCCCGTATGCAGCCAAATGTTTTCCCGTAGTATTAGTTATGTGTTTGATTTGCTTATGTTTAATTTAGAATACCTATAGCCATATACATGCATGACCAGTTTCACCTAGTTATGGAGGTACCATAACCATAACATTAGAGACACTGATGTTATGACTTCACCACGGCGGAGTGACTGCTCGTGGCGTCCCTTCAGCTTTTGACCATTTATATTATATTTATCATGTGGGGCGTATGGGTGCATCCTAGTTACATGTTTTCAGTCAATATTTCATGGTGAATGTGGTGTGTGCCTTGCATCCTTCACAAGGAGCTGATCCCTCCTACCCAAACAAGAATATTAAATTAGAGGCAGCCCCTCTAATTTGCATGATTAGGTCACCCCTCCAAGTATTCATGCACGGTGGATTTTCATGACCTATATTGGCTAATGGTAAAATATGATAAACAGTTTTTACAAGATAAACATAAGGTTTTTCAAAGTATAAAACCAGTTTTATCAAGACTTAACCAGGTTACTCGGGACTTAGTTTCTTCCGCTGTTATATGTTATATGCTTATCCTATTCATGATTTATTGTATATCCGTGCACTGAGCGTATTGCTCAGCCGTTTTCCTTTTCTATGTTCCCAAAACGGCAGGTACTCAGGGACGCTCGTAGACTTTAAGCGTACGTACATATGGACTGGAAGCTTTCTAGCCTTTCTTTACTTTATGCATTATCTTTCCTTTGATAGATTTGCTATGGACATTGTTTAGTCCTTTCCATTACTATACTTATGTTTGTGTGTGATGAGCTTTACTTTTGGACTACCGATGTTTGATTCCGGTATTTTCCTTTTATGGTCATGTAATTTTTAGACATTTTTCCTTGTATGCTTTGATGACACGCCATAATTACGTGTGACATTCCATTATCAAAATGGGGTGTTACAATTATGGTATCAGAGCCAAGGCTTCGACCTGTAGGCTCTCTATGACCTGTGATTAGTGGGTAGTCACTATGGTCTTCCTAGAACTGACAGTTGTTTTCATGCATTCATCATTTTTTATGCATACATATATATGTCATTGTCGCAGATTTATGACTAAGTAATGGTTGGTACAGGACTGGCCCTATTTAGTCGCATGTGTTTTATCGAAACTTTTTAATTTGGGACCGACCCATAGGCGTCCCCTCGCCATGTCTTTTGTTTTTGGGTGAACTGACCATAGGCGTTCACTCTCGAGCATACAAAAGTTTTCATAAAACTGCATCATGCATTCATACACAAAATTTTCTTGCATAAAATTTTTCTCTTGAAATTTTGGTATAAATTTTTTTCATGTATATATATATATTTTATGTTTTGATCTGTTTAATCATATGTTTTATGTTATACTGTCAGATGGTTCTCACACACGAACAGGAACAGCTCAATGCTGCAATTCAAGCTGCTATGCAAGCTTTGCTTCTTCAACTGAGGAACGACATCAGGGCTGAAGTTCAAGCTGCCAACAATCAGCAGCATAATCAGGCACCTCCTCCTCCTCCTCCAGTGAAATTAGCAGTATGGCTGGAGAGATTCAACAAGCTCCGTCCTTGAGCTTTTGAGAAGACAGATAGTCCAAGTGATGCTGAAAGCTGGTTGGCTCACATCAAGAAGATTTTCAATGCTATCGGTTGTACCCCGCGTACAAGGCGAGGTTGGCATGCTATCGGTTCGAAGGCGATGTGCTAAATTGGTGGTTAGCGTTGATGCAGTCTGAGGGTGGTGACGAGTGGGTTGCTGGTTTGACTTGGGCTCAGTTTAAGGACAGGGTGATGGAGCAGTTCTTTCCCAAGGCTGAGAAGGACAAGCTCAAGAGAGAGTACCATGGGATCCGACAGAGAGCTGGGGAGAATAGCAACGAGTTTATGTAGCGCTTTCTTCGCTTAGCTGGTTTCCTTGGTGCGGCAGCAGGTACTCCTGAAGAGCAGGCACACAACTTTAGGTGGGCTCTTCGCACATCGGTCGTAAACAATCTAGTGTGTGCTACGTTTAACACTGTAGCACAAGTGGCCGATGCAGCACGTAAGCTGGAAATGCTGCAGGAGAGAGATGAGTTCGGGGAAGCTGAGAGACCCAACAAGAGGTAAACATTCGTATCCAAGCGGTGATCAATCCGTATTCTTTCCATATACGTCAATTATTCATCTCTTTAAATGTATCTTCCAGGCAGAAAACTGGGGACCGGTCTCAGCCGGCTACTCAGCAGTAGCCTCATCAGCCCAAGGGAAACGGTCAGACTAACGACCATTCTGTTACAGATAGGCGTGGCGGTAATGATAATTACCGTAACAGCGCTGGACACTCCAACAACAGCAGGTCCTAATACTTACGCATTTCCTTATGATTTCATATTATAACTCATATTCTGACACTTTAGCAAAACTTCTACCAGGAACCATGGAAACGGTAGGGACCAGAACCAGAGAGGTTCACAGCCTAGCTGTCCAGCTATCACTGGTATTCAATCTTACGATTATCCGTGTTGTCCTTTGTACCCTATTATCATGTCTTATGTAAAATGTTTTATCAGGTTCCCAACCAGCCAGAGCACCTGCTGGAGGATTTACTCATCCTCTTTGCTCTACTTGCCACCGTAGGCACCCAGGGCCATGCCATCGTAACACTGACGCATGCTTCAAGTGTGGTCTTCCTGGCCATATCATGAAGGATTGCCGTAAGGGCGAGATGGAGGGTACATTAGGACATGTTGATTCCAAGCCGCCTCCTACCACCGGGCGTGTCTACACGACATCTCGAGACCAGGCCAACAAGTCTACAGGTACCATCACTGGAATCTTGTATATGTATGGTCAAGCTGCATGTGTTCTTTTCGATACGGGTGCTACTCACTCAGTTATTTCTACTGCTTATGCTAAGAACATTAGGATGCTCCCCATGCCACTAGAAAATAGGCTTACTATTTCCACGCCTTTGAGGGACTTTGTATTAATCACCCATGTATACAAGAGTCTTCCCCTAGAATTTGACAATAAGGTTCGACTTGTTGACGCACTTCCGCTGGACATGAATGACTTCGACATGATTTTGGGCATGGATTGGCTATCCAAGCATCATGCTACCATAGACTGCCATTCATATCGAGTTATCTTCGGTGATGTTAATGCACCAGAGTACATTCATAACGGGTTCATACCCGGACGGTCTGTACAAATCATATCTACCCTGCAAGCGCGTGCACTACTGTCACATGGCTGCGAGGGTAATCTAGCTATGGTTCACGACATGGATGCTGAATCCCCATCAATTCAGGATCAACCTATAGTGTCGGAATTCCAAGATGTTTTTCCAGCAGAACTTTCGGGCATACCACCTGCACGAGAAGTGTAATTCAGTATCGAGCTTATTCCAGGAGCTGAACCAATCTCCAAGGCTCCTTATCGCATGGATCCCATAGAGCTGAAGGAGCTGAAGGATCAACTGCAAGAACTTCTTGAACGAGGTTTCATTCGACCGAGCGCATCTCCATGGGGCGCACCAGTCTTGTTTGTTAAGAAGAAGGACGGCAGTATGCGTCTTTGCATAGACTATCGCGAGCTCAACAAGATTACTATCCAGAATAGATATCCACTACCACGTATTGACGATCTATTTGACCTACTCCAAGGGGCCAAACACTTCTCCAAGATTGATCTTAGGTAAGGCTATCATCAGCTACAGGTTAAGGAGCAGGATATCGCCAAGACTGCTTTTCGTATCCGCTATGGCCACTACGAGTTTGTAGTTATGCCATTTGGCCTGACAAATGCTCCAACAGTGTTCATGGATTTGATGAACAGAATCTTCCATGAATTTCTAGACAAGTTCGTCATTGTCTTCATCGATGACATCCTGATTTTCTCAAAGTCCAAGGAGGAACACGAAGACCATCTTCGTACAGTACTACAGATTCTTTGCCAGAAGCAGCTGTATGCTAAATTCGCCAAGTGTGAGTTCTGGTTAGACAAGGTGGCATTCTTAGGTCACATTGTATCAGCAGAAGGAATCACTATAGATCCAGCGATGGTTGAGGCCATTACTAAGTGGCAAAGGCCGACATCAGCGACGGAAGTCCGCAGTTTCTTAGGCTTAGCTGGCTATTACCGTAGGTTCGTAGAGAACTTTTCCCGCTTAGCACTACCATTGACCAAACTGATGCGGAAAGGGGAGAAATTCGTTTGGACTGAAGAACGAGAGAAGAGCTTTGAAGACCTGAAGCAGAAGCTAGTATCTGCACCTATTCTTACTCTCCCATCTGGTACGGGTGGATTTCAAATCTACAGTGATGCATCGGGGAAGGGACTTGGATGTGTTCTCATGCAACATGGGAAAGTGATCGCGTACGCTTCACGGCAGCTTAAGCCTTATGAAGAACATTACCCCACGCATGACTTGGAACTTGCTGCAGTCGTGTTTGCATTGAAGATATGGAGGCACTACTTGTATGGAGAATCATGTGACATTTTTACGGACCAAAAGAGCTTGAAGTATATCTTCACTCAACGTGAATTGAACATGAGACAGAGGAGATGGTTAGAGCTGTTGAAGGATTATGACATTAATCTACAGTATCATCCCGGAAAGGCAAATGTAGTAGCAGATGCTCTTAGCAGGATGTCCGAAATGATCAACTACATTAAAATTGAAGAGGAAATCATAAGAGACTTGGAGTGACTTGACATAGAGATCATGCTACGTAGACAGCACGGTTACTGGGCTAATCTTAGAGTAGAACCCGAGTTACTCTCTAAGATCAAGGAAGCTCAGAAAGATGATGGAGAAATCTGGGCGATAATACAGAATTTGGAGAAACAGACAGAATTTAGAGTAGATGCAGATTGTATCGTATGGCAGGGCACGAGACTTTGTGTTCCTGATGAACAAGAACTCTGGGAAGCCTTGTTAGCTGAAGCTCATAGCTCCCCATTCTCTATACATCCTGTTTCGACTAAGATGTACCATGACATCAAGCAGTACCTTTGGTGGAGTGGTATGAAACAGGATGTAGCTACTTACGTCTCCAAATGTCTTACCTGCCAGCAGGATAAGATCGAGCATCAGCGATCTGGCGGTCTCCTTCTACCGTTAGATATTCCAGAGTGGAAGTGGGACAAAATCACCATGGATTTTGTTACTGGTCTTCCGCCTACCAAGAAGAAGCATAATACAATTTGGGTTATTGTAGATCGACTTACCAAATCAGCTCATTTCTTACCAATCCGTAAGGAAGATCCGGTAAGTAAACTCGCCGATACGTATAGAAGAGAAATCATGAGACTCCACGGTGCACCATCCAGCATCGTCTCAGACAGAGATCCTCGATTCACTTCGCGCTTTTGGAAGAGTCTGCAGAAAGCTTGGGGTACACAACTTAAGCTTAGCACGTCTTTTCATCCTTAAACGGACGGACAGTCGGAACGAACGATTCAGACATTGGAAGACATGTTGAGGTCATGTGCGTTGGAATGGACGGGTGATTGGGACGATTACATCTGTTTGGTGGAGTTTGCATACAACAACAGTTGGCACGCAAGTATCAAGTGTGCTCCTTTCGAGATGTTGTATGGCATAAATTGTCGCGCCCCAATCTGCTGGGATCAGGTTGGCGAGCGAACACTAGAAGGACCAGAAATCATAGAGATGACCAATGAAAAGATCGCAGTAGCTAAGCAGAAAATTCAGGAAGCACGGTCACATCAGAAGAGTTACACCGATAAGCATCGTAGGGATATACATTTTAACGTAGGAGATCACGTCTTCCTTAAGGTTTCGCCGGCACGTGGTGTTAGACGCTTCGGGATTAAAGGGAAGCTCAGTCCTCGTTTCATCGGAACGTTTGATATCATTGAACGAGTCGGTGAAGTATCTTACCGGTTGGCGTTACCTCCGCAGCTTTCGCATGTGCACAATGTGTTTCATGTGTCCTTACTCAGAGGGTACCAGTATCATCCCCTTCACATGGTTCAGTATCCACTAGAACAGATACGTGAAGATCTCACTTTCATAGAAGAACCCGAACGAGTTCTTGACAGACAAGAACGAGTCATGAGAAGGAAGACGATTCCATTCGTCAAAATCCTATGGAGGGATCATACCGAGCGGGAAGCCACTTGGGAAACAAAGGAGTCTATCCGGGCTTCTTACCCTCATTTCATATTTTGAACTCGGGTATGTTCTTCTTTTCCAGTTTACTTTATCTATAATTCGGGGACGAATTATTCTTTTTAGGGGTGAAGAGTTGTAAAACCCGCATGCTTCTATCATGAATGGTACCCTTAAGATCGTACGTACTAGATTAAAACTTTCCTATTATAGCATGATTACGATTACGTGTTAGGATTTTACGTATTACATACGTGTTAGAACACGATAAGTATTTACTACGGACGAGCACGCAACAATTATTTGACAATAATTAATCACGAACATGCGATCATGAAATCATGAACGTAATTAAATCACGAACTATTATTAATTACGTATATATATTTATTACGAGCGTAAATAAATATATTAGGTCACGATAATTATTTAACGAGAACACATTAAACGCGAACACAAATAAACATGAACGAATAATTAAACATCGAGACACGGAAAACGGTACGGGTACCCCATGTGGGGCCACTACCCGCGACAACAAGGAAGAGATGGGCCAAGCCCATCTCAATTTTCACTAAAGAGGGGTTAAGGGAAAAGTCACTACTCATTTTCACTTTACAGAAGATTTTTACAAAAACCTAAAAAGTTCTTCCTTCTCCTTCTTTTTCTTTTTTGGCCGCCACCCATAAACACACCAAGGGGGTGTTTATTTGTTTATTTGATCTTTGTTCATTGTTGTTTAGATCCACGCATTCGGTAAATTCTTTTAACCCTTTTCTTTTTGATTTGATATATTAAATAATTAAGAACATGATGTGTTTTTTTTTAAAACCTAATTAAAACATAGATGTAACATGAAAATGGCTTTTGGTGAAATAAAAAAAGATGGTTAAGGGGTGTTTTGTTTTGGCCGGCGCCTAAACCGAACCCCAAGGGGGTCTCGGTTTGGCTACTCGACCACCACCGAGACCATACGGTCCCGGTTGGTTGGTGTGGGTCCCACGACAGCAGTAAGACAAGGGGAACCCCGAACTGGTTCGGGGTATGGTGTCGATTTCATGTCCGGTTCATGGTTCTTAGTTAAGATCCGGTTCACGGTGTACGTTAAGATTATTATTTCTATAACCATATGTTAAAATTAAATTAATAAACATGACATGATTAATTTAATAACATGACTTAGGTTATAATAATTATTAAAATCATGAAATTATTAACCTAAGTATTTTATATTTTTAGAAACTTATTTATTTCAGGCAGCTAATCTATTTAAGGAAACTTATTTAATTAAGGCAGCTGATCTATTTATGGAAACTTTCTATTTTTATAAACTTATCTATTTTAAGCAATAATTCTATTTTTGGAAACATTCTATTTTTGGAAACTTTCTATTTTTGGAAACTTTCTATTTTCGGAAACTTTCTATTTTTGGTAACTTTCTATTTTTGGAAACTTTCTATTTTTGGAAACTTTCTATTTTAGGAAACCTGCTATTTTTGGAAAGTTACTTATTATTACACAGTAAGTATAATAATACATGAAATACCAGAAATACTTAATCAGAGTAAACAGGATATGAGATAAACACAGTTTAAGGCTTAAAACAGTAAAACATGGTATGAACATATAAAATAAGCTAAGACGTGACATAAAACCAGTTACATATTTAGTAAGCAGATACTTATTCATGTATGTATTTATGTAGCATTAGTGATACGGAAGTAGGATTCCTCTCAGTTCGTCTTCTTCGTTCACTGGACATAAGGTATGGATTCGCGTCCTTTCAGTATGGACATTCTTTCCTTATTAGGATTCCCCGTATGCAGCCAAATGTTTTCCCATAGTATTAGTTATGTGTTTGATTTGCTTATTTTTAATTTAGAATACCTATAGACATATACATGCATGACCAGTTTCACCTAGTTATGGAGGTACCATAACCATAACATTAGAGGCACTGATGTTATGACTTCACCACGGCGGAGTGATTGCTCATGGCGTCCCTTCAGCTTTTGGCCATTTATATTATATTAATCATGTGGGGCGTATGGGTGCATCCTAGTTACATGTTTTCAGTCAGGATTTCATTGTGAATGTGGTGTGTGCCTTGCATCCTTCACAAGGAGCTGATCCCTCCTACCCAAACCAGAATATTAAATTAGAGGTAGCCCCTCTAATTTGCATGATGAGGTCACCCCTCCAAGTATTCATGCACGGTGGATTTTCATGACCTATATTGGCTAATGGTAAAATATGATAAACAATTTTTACAAGATAAACATAAGGCTTTCCAAACTATAAAACCAGTTTTAACAAGACTTAACCAGGTTACTCGGGACTTAGTTTCTTCCGCTGTTATATGTTATATGCTTATCCTATTCATGCTTTATTGTACATCCGTGCACTGAGCGTATTGCTCAGCCGTTTTCCTTTTCTATGTTCCCAAAACGGCAGGTACTCAGGGACGCTCGTAGACTTTAAGCGTACGTGCATATGGACTGGAAGCTTTCTAGCCTTTCTTTACTTTATGCATTATCTTTCCTTTGATACATTTGCTATGGACATTGTTTAGTCCTTTACATTACTATACTTATGTTTGTGTGTGATGAGCTTTACTTTTGGACTACCGATGTTTGATTCCGGTATTTTCCTTTTATGGTCATGTAATGTTTAGACATTTTTCCTTGTATGCTTTGATGACACGCCATAATTACGTGTGACATTCCATTATCAAAATGGGGTGTTACACCTTATCATCATGGTACTCGCAGTTTTTTGTGTTATCCCACTTATCCACTGGTCCCAACATTGGGCTAGGCTTTGGAAAGTTTGCTCCTTCTGATATAAATATCTCTCTAGAGGTTTTTTGCAGCGGGGTGAACTTGCTGTTGTTGTTGTTGTTGTTACGCCCTTGTTTTGCCGCTCCTTGGAAGTCCAACGTGCGACTGATATTTTGCCCATATGTTTGTTTCTTGGGCCTGTCTTGGTACCTGTAGCCCGACGCCATTTGTAGGCTATCTGCTGCTACGGTTTCTCCTTGAATAAACGCTCGGACCGTTTTCATTACCCCGTCAAACGTTTTCGGGGTTCTGTCATTCAACTTTTTTATTAGGTCCGGATTTGTGATGCCTGCGAGGAATCCAGAAATCTTTAGAATTTCCAGGCAATCCTTAATCTGGTTGCACTAAGATTTAAAGCGTTCCATGAAGTCCTCTAGGCTCTCGTTGTGCCTCTACTTCACTCTTACAAGTGAAACCGGATTTTTGTCATACTTCTTCTGCTGCACATAGTTCCTGCGGAACGCTCTTTGAAGTTCTTCAAACCCATGGATGCTCCTTCGCGGGAGACGGTCAAACCATGTCCGAGCGTTCCCGATGAGCGTCAAGTTGAACATATGGCACCATAAGGCTTCCGGGCATTGCTCTATCCCTGCCTGCGATTCGAATACTTTCAGGTGGTCATCCGGATCCGTCGTGTCGTCGTAGGTCTTAACATTAGACGGCTTGCGTCTTTTCCTGGTATCCCTGAAAGTAGTTATGCGTTCTGAAAACGCGCTTCCTTTTTCTCGACGCCATGGCATGGTCCATTGATCTTCACCTTGTACCCTTGGCCTTTTTGGCGCCCTGATAGGTGTGCAAACACCCATATTTTCTACCACTTAATTACAATAATAACCGAGCCAAAACGTGTATTTTATGTCGGAATTATGTGTGGTTTGTGTTTTTGTTGTGATTTAGGAAGAAAAGGTGAAAAGTGGAGAAAACACGGGCATTCACGGGCTTTCATTGAAGAAAAAGTTGAAAGACGAAGTCAAGAAGTCAAGAGTGCAAAAAGAACGGAAGTCCAAGACCAATTCTGAAGATTTATCGAAGAAAAAGTCAAAAGACGGAAGTTTACTTGAAGCCGAAGAACTCAAGTCTATTTTATTGAAGAATTAAAAGACGAGTTCAAAAGAAATCCCGAGCCACAAGTCGTTAGAGTCCAAGTTTAAAGAAGATTAGAAGAATAAAGGACTAATGGTGCAATTAATGAAGATTAAAGGCTTAAGGACCTAATGACGCAATTAAGAAGAAAGGAAGGAGGGGAGGAAGCTTCCTAATCTTCCCCTATATATAGATTAGAATGTCATTAGTTTTTGGTTGTTGGGTGGTTTGACAAACCATTTCTTTCATTTTCATTTATGCACATTTACTTTCTTGTCCAATTTACATTAATTGTCTTGCACCTTAATTACCATTTAATTTCAAGTAAGTTTCCATTTAATTCTTGTCAATCTTTACTTTATCTTGTTAATCTCCTATCTCTCTTTTTTAATCTTTGATTTTTATGTTGATGTTTATTTTCATGTTCATATTCTTATTTTGATCAAAGTGGGTTTTTAATTATTGTGGTTAAATTTGTTAGTTTTGTTGATTTAGATTGTTTATTTATGATTATTGAATGTTTTGTTATTAGTTTAGTTTAATCTTTTGTTTGATTTTGATTAATTTGTGGATAGATTCTTTGTTATTGTATTTCCCTGTTCTTCGGGGGAGTTTGTTTCTGTATCTTATCTTTCCCAGGTATAGTTCCGAGTGAAGAAATTTCGAGCCAAGAGGTTTCATTCGGAAGATTTAATTGTTCCGGATCAATCCTGTTCATTCGGGACATTAAAAGTTCCGAACCAACTATTGTTCATTCAGAAGTCTTCTAAGCCAAGAAGTTCCGGACGAAACTTCCGAACGAAGTTCCGGACGAAACTTCCGAACGAAGTTCCGGACGAAACTTCCGAACGAAGTTCCGGACGAAACTTCCGAACGAAGTTCCGGACGAAACTTCCGAACGAAGTTCCGGACCAACTTCCGAACGAAGTTCCGTACGAAACTTCCGAAAGAAGTTCCGGACCAAGAGGGTTCATTCGGAACTCAAAATCTTCCGAGTCAAGCAATTCATTCGGAAGAGTTCCGAATCAACATCTTCCGAACCAAAACTTCCGAATCAAGGATTTCTGTCAGGTTCTTTTTAGTTTTTCTTTTTAAGTTTCTGTCTTTCATTTTCAAGCTTTATTTTTCCCGCCTTTTTCCTTTCTTGCACTTTAAGTTTATTTGCCTTAGCTTTATTTTAGCCTTGCTTCAGTTTAAGTTTTAGTTGCGTTTTAAGTTTGCCTTAGGTAGTTTTAAGTTTGTGTCATTTACGTTTAGTGCCCTTTAATTTCAGTCAAGCTTTTTAAATACTTGTCTTTTATTTTAATAAGACTTAGATTTACTTTAAGAGCACTTTTACTTTAAAGTTTTGCACTTTTATTTTAAAAACAACTACAACCAAAATATTATTTTTCACCAAACAATAGAGTCATAGTTTAAGCCGGAAATCAATTCGTTAAGATACCGAGAACAACAATTGAACCTAGCAAAATCTCTTACATTAAAATGGTGCCGCTGCCGGCTCTTTTTGTAAAGATTAACGGTTTTCTGTGAGAGACGCGTTGCTTTTTGGGATCCGTTCACTTGTGAACGTTATTTTTCGTGTCCAAAAATTTTCCAAAATCCCAAAAACATTGAAAAATCATAAAAAGCATTTCTTTTTCAAAAGTTTTGCACCAAAAATATTCTTCTTGCTTATCTATCTTTCCTTATGGATTTTTATGTCCATTGCGTCCGGTGTGGGAAACAATTATCTGGAAACGACTCTTGTCAATGGTGTACATGTGAGCGGTGCGGAAATGATATCGACAATACTCAATTCCACTTCGGATTTTGTCCTTTGTGCAACTCGAATAATTCGTCCTTTTTAAACCCACCTCCTCCTGTTCCCCCGTGCATCTATTGTGGAAGCGATTCTCATTGGCATGTTTCGTGCCCGGTTCGATACCCGTATGGACACGGACAAGAACCGGGGTACAAGTATGACAATGGTAATAGCTATCCACAACAAGCACCCAGTTTCTCTCCACACCCATGGTGTTATATTTGTGGGGGCCCTTAGGATGCTTCTTTTTGTGCTCCGTCACAAATCTTTGAGAAAGTACCGTGCTATCATCCTAGTGTCTATAACTATCAGCCCCCACATCACACCCTCAATCATCAATCCTCTCAGTAAATTAGTCTTGATCAACAACTCACTTCTTTGAATGACATTCTAGAAAGTATAGCTCAACTTCGAGCTGACTTACATCAGGAAAGGCAACCGTTGCTTGATGTGGACGAAACCTTGAAAACCACCGACACCTTTTTGAGCCAATTTAGTCGTTTTCCATTATTTTCTACACCTAAATGTTTAATTACAGCGTGGGATAGAATTGGTGAAATTGAACATACTCGGGGCGATGAACAACAAAATTGTTGCATGAGCTTCTTAAAGATGTGGAGGTTATCAAGGAAGAGTTAGCCGACTACGTCACTCCTAACTGGACTCGTCCCATCTATTATGATGATGACGACGACGATGATGTCTACACTTTCAAGCAATCTTCAGAAGTTGTTGCTCCTACTGTCGATGTTCCTACTGCATCTAAGGATCTAGATTCGTTGAATGAGCTTAGTGATGTTGTTCTCGACAAAGTATTGGATGATGAGGTTTGTGACTTACCTGCTATGGAGCCTGAGGACGACGCTACTCTTACGGAAGAGGTCGATCCTAGTGATGACGATTCTTCTCTTTGCTATGAGAATTTCACTTTTGAAGTTCCTCAATCTCCACCGGGAGATGCGGGTGATGACGATTTATTCTCTCCGGCTTACGAAAAGTTCACCGATGAACATGATCTTGTGGATAAGGTGGAAGACGTGCTTCTTCGCGATAGATTACGGAAAGTTCATCTTCTTATTGCCCAAATCGAAGAGTTGACTTCTCCTCCTCTTTCAGAGTCTTTGCCTCCATCTATCCCTCCAGTTGAGGATAATGACCCATTGCTGGAAGAAATCGATATTCACTCCATGCCTCCAGGTATTGATGATGATGACATGGAGGGGGATATTATTTTTGATAATTTGCTACAAGAGGGTATTGTCCCAAGTCCCCCTCCCGAGCACCTTTCATCCTCCCTTTAGCCACTATTACAGAGGATGAATGCTTTGACCCAGGAGGTGACATTGATTATGCTATCATTGATAACATCACGGCTTTGCCGAATGATCAGCCTCCATTATCTTTGGGGGATGACAATGTGCTTACTTTACCCACCCCACCTCCCGTGGATCTTGAATTCACATACTTTTCGTATGTGGAAAGGACCTTCCTCCCGTACAAGACTTATTCCCCCGCCTCTCCTTTGTTGATGTCAACCGGGAACGAGGACAAGGTCTTTGATCCCGGTATTGCATTCGAGGCTTCCCCATGGACTATTTAATTCAGGGACGAGTCAGGCTCATGACTCGGTTAACAAAAACAAGCGCTTTTTGGGAGGCAACCCATTTATCTACCTATCTTTACAATAAGTGTAGGGGGGGAGCCCCGTGGTGTTTCTTGCTTTCTTTCTTATCATGTGCAGGGATTAGAGCTTCAAAGACACACTCTTGATGACTTTTGACGACCCGTGATTCCGTGTTCCATTTTCCTGGTTCTATCCTAAACTCTTTTCGATTCACTATTTTATATTTTCTCAGTATTTAAATAGGAATCTATTTAGTTGTCCTTTCCTTAACAAGATTTAAACAACGTGCACAATGTCCTAAGTGTAGGGGAGTTTACTCCCACATGCTTAAACATTGAGGACAATGTTTATATTAAGTGTAGGGGGGACTTCTATCGAAGTTAAGTGGCCTTTTCCTTGTATTTGTCCTCATTTTAAACGGAAAATCAATTTTTCGACATTTTTCAAAATTTTTGATCTATTTTGGTCTATTAGTTTTTCCCTTTGTATAGTTATTTTCTTTCTTTACTAGAATAAGTCTTTAATAAAGTGGTTTTAATTTTCAAACGTTGTGAATCTTTTGACTCAAACCGAGTTTACTTATCTAAGTTACTCTAGCTAGTATCCTTAACGTGTTTAAGTCAAGTTTTGCTAGGCTTTTATATAGGGAGATATAAAACGCGAAAGTCTTAACTCTCACGGGTTAAGAACAAGAACTTTTCGCAAGTTCCTATAATTGATCCTAGAGAGTCGTTTATCAAGGGAACTTTAAAATGCGAATTCTAAACTTGAAAAAGTCTAAGAGTTTGCAAGATCCTATAGGCGACTCGAAAACCCAAAACTTTGATTTAATAGGCTAAGTATCCACGAGTCTCATTCTTTGAGATTTTAAACTGTAGAGAACGAGAGATGATAGAGCCAATTATAAGTTTGGTATTCTTTCGTGAATTTATGTGAGTTAATTATGAGCCTATTCTCCCATCGCCTGCTAATAAATTTATCTGCAATAAATAAGGTTGTACGATTTGAAAAGTTACTTAGCTTCTAGCCCAAGATCGTTTAAAAGTTGCTCGGTATGGATTAGAGTTCATAGCCAAGGCATAACTTATTGAAGCGGGATGCGAAGATTGGCAAGTCCAAAAAGGCCCTAACAAGGCATGAGGGCTATATTTTGTTGCTAAAGATCCAAGTGATGTGAAGAATCATTTATCGAAAATCAATATGAAGGATCGAGACACACGACGAAAAGCAAAAACTCCCCAAAAGTCATGGAGAAGTGTATCCGAAAAGACCCTAACACGGTATGAGGATAAATAGATCCAAGTCATATAAGGAGGCGGATCGTTGTATATCAAAGTCCAAAATAAAGATTGGAGAAAAATGAAGAAGTCGTGGTCCAAGTATGAATCTCTCAAAACTTTAAGTGAAGAAATTACTATATGAAGAGAAGACCATTATTTCATGAACGTCTCTCAAGGTTTGAAGTATGAAGTCGCTGCCAAACATCGGTCCGAGAAAGGTCTCAAATCGCGAAACAAGTTATGCCAAGATATGAACTTTATGAGGTCCCGAGAGGCAGTTTTAAAAGATTTTGTCCTTTAGCTAACTATTGATTAAATCGTTCACTTTATTTTCGGACTAAATAACTATCGAAATAAGTCAAAAATGCATCCTCGTGATCATTCAAGACAATAATAAAATATAAGAGATGCCCCTAGGAATAAGGGAGTCTAAGTGAATAACTGGCCCACATGAGTTCGTGTTAGTCTACTAACTTATAATAACAATGATCTCGTTTTTAAGCTTGGTTTAGAGAAAGTGAAAACTTGAGGATGATGATTATTCATGACATTTCCAAAACCCAAGTTATGCTTTTGATTTCTTTACTCTGAATGTTTGTAATTTTCTATCTTTTTAATAAAGGCCACTAAGGATTGATTATGATCAAAAGTGTAAACGTGCTTTGTAACTAATGCATTGCATGAGGACATTGCAATGGTCAAGTGTAGGGGATTTGATAGGTGTGCAAACACCCATCTTTTCTACCACTTAATTACAATAATAACCGAGCCAAAACGTGTATTTTATGTCTTTTATGTCGGAATTATGCGTGGTTTGTGTTTTTGTTGTAATTTAGGACGAAAAGGTGAAAAGTGGAGAAAACACGGGCATTCACGGGCTTTCATTGAAGAAAAAGATGAAAGACGAAGTCAAGAAGTCAAGAGTGCAAAAAGAACGGAAGTCCAAGACCAATTCTGAAGATTTATCGAAGAAAAAGTCAAAAGATGGAAGTTTACTTAAAGCCGAAGAACTCAAGTCTATTTTATTGAAGAATTAAAAGACGAGTTCAAAAGAAATCCCGAGCCATAAGTCATTAGAGTCCAAGTTTAAAGAAGATTAGAAGACTAAAGGACTAATGGTGCAATTAATGAAGATTAAAGGCTGATAAAGAGATTTTGTATGCCCTTTTTTATTTCTATTATCGTTCCTCGACTCACTCGAATTGAAATCCGGTTTTATCGTATAGACTTAATTGTTTTTGGTTATAATACTTGTTTGGAGATCTATTTCTATTTAAGCACAAAGCAAGCAAAAGATAAAAATAATACTATTACTACGTAAATACTTACTAATCTAAAACAAGGTGCAATTACCGCAAGTAAAGAACACAAAGTATAAATGGAAATGCGCAAGTAAAATGCAAACGAGAATTAAAATGCTAAACAAATATGAAATAACAAATGCAAAATATTAAAATACTAGAAATGTAAATGCAAATTAATACCTAAATTGAAAATACCAAATGTAAAGAAAACTATTTCTATATATAAAAAAATAAATTAATTAGAATCTGATGATTTTAAAAACTAATTTTAAAACTAGTCTATATTAAATAAAGTTTTAAACTACTTTTTTTTAAAAACTAATTAATGAAAATATATATTTTTTTATTTTTTTTTATTTTTATCTTTTTATTTTTTTTTTTTTTTTTTTTTTTTTTTTTATTTTTTTAAACTGAAATTAAGAAAACTAATAAGATTAAATAAACTAAAAAAAACTTGAGTTTAGACTAATTAAATAAAAACTGATAGTTACTAAAGGACCTATATTAATTAAGGAAAGCGAAATAATAAACAAAAGAGGCACTAGATGAGATAGAAAGGTTGTTAGATAGTTATGCGCTAGGTCACGAGTTCGAGTCCCCTAGTGGACGTTTTTGCGAATTATTATTATTATTTTATTTTATTTTTTTTTATTTTTTTTATTTTGTTTATTGCAGACTGATAGAAAGCAGTTAGCTAAACAAAATATATAAACCTACTAATTATATCAGCTCAAAACAAAACACCAAAGCAACTCAGATCAGACGAATCTCGAAATAAATATAAGCCCAAACATAACATTGAAGCAAATATGCAGCGACAGACTTAACATCAATATCCTTACATATCAGTAAATCCTAATCTCAATTCAAAATAACTAAGAATATCCAAATAATCAGAAAACCAAACAGTGCTACTAACTTGAACAATAAATAAGCTAACCAAATAAAAATAAGCAGATTAATAAATATAATAAAAAGAGGAAAAACCTTTTCGATGATTTCCGTTGAGAAGAAGTATGGCGCTGTACCAACTTGTTAATCGAAGCACAACAAACACCACCTTCGAATCACTAACCGAACCATCAACAATTTTTCGAACCAAACGGCACCAAACAAACCAAACTAATCCTTTGCGAACAATGAACAGGAACCGAACCAATAGACCAAATCTGAACAGTAATCTTTTATAAATCTCCAGTAGGGAGATTTATTGTACTTTTTTTTTTAATAATATTCAATGAATAATAACAGTAAAATAAAAGCAGTAAAGCAGTTTTAAGATCGAATTAAAGAAATAACAGTAAATAAAAGGAGAGACGAAATTAAAATTAAATATTAACTTTTCATTAATTTAAAATAAAGATTACAAGTGTTGGAAATTAAAAAATTACAAGATTTAAAACTAATCTAATTTACTGAAAATAAAAATTAAAGAAAAAGCTATCTAACATTACAGATTAAGGGTTTTTATAGGCAAACCCTAGGAAACCTTTTCCTTGGTGCCTACGGCTTCAAATCAGGACCGTTCTTCCTTTTCTCTTTCTTTATTCTTCAAATCAACGGTTCAAATCACTCATGCCCATGGATTGCCAGCGTGGAATGGTGATTGGTGGATTTGTGTGCCACGTCGGGATAGAGGACCACCTTGGGTGTTTTGATCCGATTCTTGGGGAGTTTAATTTCTTTTGATGTGAAATAATGGAAATTAACAAAAGCCCCTTTTTTCTCTTGGTTAATTTCTTGATGGGTAAAAATTAGGGTTAGTAAAAATGGGAAGAGAGGGTGCGTCTGGTACTTGGGAGGAGAAAAGGGTGTGGGTTTTTTTTCTTGTTAATATCGAAGGTAAGTGGGGGGTTGGTAAATAAATTTTGTTTTATTAAATGTGATGAGTGGGTGAGAGTTAAAACGTGTGGTGATATGAGGGGTTACCAAATGTGATGTAAAACAAAGTTTAAACTTTGTTTAGTTTGACCGTCTTTTTTTTCTTCTTCGTCAGTGGTTTGACTTTCTTAAAGTTTATAAAACTTTCAACCGACTTTTAATTTCTTTGTGGTTTGGGCCTTGGACCCATGAGTATAATTATTCCACCGTCACCTTTGTTTGTGCCATGGGCTTGGGCCCCAAAATGAATAAGCACATCCGTATATAACTTGTTGTTTTGGGCTAGAAATTGGGCTTTGACCCACAAGTCAAATAATACTTTCATTATTGGGCTTTTAGGCCCAATAAGCAAATGTAGGACCCACTGGGCTCGAATATCCTCAAAAATGATTAATTCCATTAAAACGAGCTCGATTCCGACTTTCTTGATCATTTCTTCAAAATAAAGTCGACTTTGTCGGTTTTCGTGATTTTGGGCACACTTTTGGTCTTTTGACTTTGTCTTCGTCTCTTTTTTGGACTTTTCTTCAACATTTAACCATGAAATCCCGTGTTTTCTCTTCTTTTGATCATTTGTACCTAACTAAACACAAAAACACAAAACCACGCGTAATTCCGACTTTTAAGACATTAAACACATGAATAGGTCTTGTTTTTCCTTGATTTTAGTGGCAAAAGGAAAAGTGTTTACACACTTATTAAATCCCCTACACTTGACCATTACAATGACCCCATGCAATGCATTATTTTAAAGCATAAGCTACATTTTTCTCATTATTAACCCATCTCGGCCTTTATTACTATATGCTATTATTACTATAACGTAAAGATAAAAACTTAAAAGGAGACAAAAGTTATAATAATTTATTAACTTGGAAATTATTTGATGGAAGAAACTTGTAAAGAAATCTAAGACTTGAATTAGGGCTTTAGTGTCATGAATATAAATCACCCTCAAGTTTCACGTTCCCCATACCAAGCTCAAAAACGAGATCATTGTTATTACAAGTTAGCACAACTAACACTTACTCATGTGGTTTAGTTAATCACTTAGACCCCCTTATTCCCACGGTGTATCTCTTGTATTTTATTTTTGTCTTAAATGATCACGAGGATGCATCTTTGACTTATTTCGATAATTTATTAAGGCCGAAAATAAAGTGGGACGATTTAATCAATAGTTAGCTAAAGGACAAAATCTTTTAAAACTGCTTCTCGAAACCTCAAAAAGTTCATATCTTGGCATAACTCGTTTCACGATTTGAGACTTTTCTCGGACCGATATTTGGCTTGTACTTCAAACTTCAAATCTTGAGAGACGATCTTGAAATTATGGCCTTCTCTTCATTTTGGTATACATCTTCATTAGGAGTGAAAGATGCTTCAAACGTTGACCACGACTTCTTCATTTATCCTCTTCTTTATTTAGGATTTTGATATACAACGATCCGCCTCCTTTTCGGACTTGGATCTATTATCCTCATACCTTGTTAGGGTCTTTTTGGATAGACTTCTCAATGATCTTTAGGGGAGTAATTGCTTCTCGTCGTGTGTCTTGATCCATCATACTGATTTGGATTAATGATCTTCACGTCATCTTTGGATCTTTAGCAAAAAGTGAATCCTCATGCCTTGTGAGGGCCTTTTTGGACTCGGGTATCCTCATGCCTTGTTAGGGCCTTTTTGGATAAGCCAATCTTCGTGTCCCGTTTCAATAAGTTATGCCTTGGCTATGAACTCTAATTAATACCGAGCAACTTTTAACGATCTTGTGCTAGAAGCTAAGTAACCTTTTAAATCGTACAACCTTATTTATTACAAATATATTTATTAACAAGCGATGGGAGAAAAAGCTCATAACTAACTCACATAAGTTAATGAAAGAATACCGAACTTATAATTAACTCTATCATCTCTCGTTCTCCACACTTTAAAATCTCAAGGAATGAGACTCGTGGATGCTTAGCCTAATAAACCAATTAAGGTCCATGTGGTTAAGGATACTAGCTAGAGTAAACTTGGATAAGTAAACTCGGGTTGAGTCAAAATATTCACGACGGGCCTAATATATCAAAGATATCTAAACTTATTAAAACCATTTTATTTATTTATTTATTTTTTGACTTTATTCTTTAAAATAGAAATTACTACGATGCGATGATAAAAGGAAAGAAAATAAAAGAAAAATACTACAAGGCCAAAATAGATCAAAAATTTGTAAAAAAAAAATTTTAAATTTTCCGGTTAAATGAGGTCAAATTCATGGAAAAGGCCACTAAAATTTCGATAGAAATCCCCCCTACACTTAACATAAACGTTGTCCTCAATGTTTAAGCATGTGGGAGAATAAACTCCCCTACACTTAGGACATTGAGTACGTTGTTTAAAATCGAGTTAAGGAAAGGACAACTAAAGTGATTACAATTATTCAAGTTTATTTATATACAAGATTGAATCACAATAGCAAAAACTTATCGAAGGAACCGGGTACACGGGAAACACGGGAACACGGGTCGTGTCAAAAGTACCAAAAGTGGATCATTAAAGCACATGTCCCTGCACAATCACAACACACAAAACAAACAACCTACTTGGCTCCCCCCTACACTTATTGGTGAAAATGGGTGAAGGGTAAAAAGGGTGGAAAAGGGTAAAAAAAATCTAACCTAGTTATACGATGCTTGAATTATTATCACGAGTCTCTAGCTCGACTCGATTTCCCGAATGTCATCATTCAAATGGGAAAATCATGGAAAACCGAGATTTCCAAGGGAGGAAAATCTCTCCATGATAGAGGGTGAAACAAAGTCATATAAGGAATACCCCATGAAAATCCACCCGGGTCAAACACATAATTTCCATCACAAAAGGAAATAAACCCCGAGGTGGTACGCAAGTCATAGAAAAGTGGAATATCCTTAGGCAAAAGTCTCTTACAAGGAAAGATAAGGTGGTATGGCAATGAAAGCACAAAATTCTCTATTCCCGGATCAAACACCGATTCCTTAACGGGAAAATAGCAAGAGGTAGTGACATTTAAGCTCAAAATATCATCAAAATCCAAAGTGGGAAGGTCGTCCTCTTCCAAACTCGATGTGAAAACATAAGTATCGTCGGAGTCATAGGAAAACTCTTCCTCATGAGGAAAATAGGTATTTAGAAAGATATCTAAATCCTCCTCAAATGGAATAACCTCTAAAGTAGGTAAGATCTCTAAGAGTGGAGGATCCTCCTCAAAAGTCATGACTTCTAAAATTGGAGTATAAAAGTCAAAGGGAGTCTCCATGGAAGAATCACTCATCGAGATATGAGGTGCATTAAGATCATGGAGTGGGTCATCAAAATTAATGAGATCACTTAAAGAAGTGTCATCATCATAGGTATCAAAGATTGGTTAATCATAAATGGGTGGGTCTAAAGTGGGTGGGTCAAAAGACGAGTCGTCTAAGCCGAAGGTAGTGTGATCACTTGAAGAAGTGTCATCACTATTGGTGTCATAAATGGGAGTATCAAAAATTTGAGGCTCTAAGGGAAGGGATGAATTTATCACAAAATCATTTTGAGTATACTTTTCAATTCCAAAAGGATTAATAAAAATCTCTTCATTATCATAATTAAGAACATCAATCATATTGACCGACTCTTTTCCATTTGATTTCGTTGTGATTTTTCCCATTTTAAAAACTTGTTGTTCATCCCTAACCCTAAGAATTAACTCCCCTACGGCTACATCAACTAAGGCTCTTCCGGACCTTAAGAATGGTCTACCAAGTATTAACGGAATACGAGGATCCATCTCATAGTCGACGATGACAAAGTCTACGGGAAAAGTGAATGTACCAACTCGAACAAAAACATCTTCGGCAATACCAACGGGGTATGCGAGAGTCCGATTAGCTAACTCTAAAGTCATACGAGTCGGTACAAGGTCGGGTAATGACAATTGTTTCCAAACCGAAAGTGGCATAAGATTGATGCTAGCACCGAGATTCGCTAAAGCCATACAATCATCGATTTGAGGAAACGAGCAAGGTAACACGAATCGTCCGGGATCTCCTAGCTTTTCGGGAAGCTCTTTGAGAAGAACCGCGGAACAATTCTCATTTAAACGGGTGTTCACGAGCTCAACCATTTTTTCCTTCTTATTGAGCAAATCTTTAAACATTTTGACAAATTTTGGCATTTGAGCAAGTGCTTCAATAAGGCTTACGTTAACATTCACATTGGAAATCATTTTCAAAAAACTAGAGACATGAATGTCATCTTTGGTGAGCACTTTAGTCTTGCCTAACCTAGATGGATAAGGAATATTAGGCTTAGGTTGAGAAGGAGAAGGACTCGCTTCTTGAACAACCGTAGGAATAGGCTCTTTCGGCAATGGAGGACTAGAACTAGGAGTGGTAGTGGGGGAAATCACCGGAGGGGGAGTAGGATTACTCATTATGACCTCTGGGCCTTATCTCTCCTTTATTGGCGAAGAGACGGAAGGTCCCACTAAAGTGGCTCCACTTCGAGTATTGATAGCACTCACATTAGCACGAGGGTTAATCTCGGTATTGGATGGTAAGGCACCTTGGGGTCTAAGGGTTTGCAACATAGTCAAAAATCTCTTATCGTTGGACTCTTGCATTTGTCTAGTAGACTCTTGCATAGCTTTCATG
Organism: Glebionis coronaria; assembly: GCA_025667525.1. NCBI lineage: Eukaryota > Viridiplantae > Streptophyta > Magnoliopsida > Asterales > Asteraceae > Glebionis > Glebionis coronaria. The sequence goes on along the minus strand of JANFOE010002115.1, from coordinate 50,775 downwards.
ATTTTCTCATGTTCGGTCAATTTTTGTAGAACCAAGTCCATTTGAGGGTTTTGCATATTCATTTGATTGAACCCTTGATTTTTAACCCCTTGATTAGGAAAACCTTGATTTTAATATTGAGATTGAAAACCTTTGTTATTGTAAAAACCTTGATTATTATTTTGAAACCCTTGGTTTTGACCATTAAATTCCCTTGATTAGCATTCCCTTGAAAATTACCCATTTGAGGACCTTGGTTCCTATTTTGGTATTGGGTATTTTGGGCGGGTGGGGGTGGTCTTTGTGGTGCTACAAAACTCGGAGGAGCCAAATAATTAGTACTATTGTAAGACAAATGAATAACATCAACATTAGGTTTAAATGGAACCCTTTAATTAGTATTAAAAGCACAAACTTGTTGTTGTTGATTATAAACTTTGTCACAATTGAAATATGAATGTGGTCCACCACAAGTCTCACATGTTTCACTATTATCTTTCACGGCATGCACATGAGTGGTGAGGGCGTCGGTTCTTAAAGCGAGTTTTTCAACAAGTGAAGTAAGTTTATTAATTTGATCATTCACCTCATTATTACTCGTACTAGCACTTGCCATATTAGCCCTAACACTTTTGGTTTGCACTTTTGCCTTGTTCTCAATAATGGCCCAAGCCTCGTTCATGGTTTTCACAAGAATATTGCCCCCCGCGGCACTATTAAGTGAGTCTTGGTCATTTAGAGTCAAACCATTGTAAAACGTATTTATTTGATGCACTTTGGTGAAACCGTGTTGTGGACATTCTTTCAAAAGCTCTTTAAATCGATCCCAAGACTCACTAAAAGTTTCCCCATGTTTTTGCTCAAAATTGATTATTTCATTTCTTAAAGCGGTGGTCCGTGATGGTGGGAAAAAGTAATTAATGAACTTGGTCTCTAAGTCGATCCATGTTGTAATACTTTGGGGTGGTTCCTTATCAAGCCAAATCCGGGCTTGTCCCTCGAGGGAAAAAGGAAAAAGTTGTAGGCGAACGGCCTCTAGTGGCACCCCATTGTATTTGACGGTATTTGCTAATTGGATGAATCGTTTGATATGAGCGTGTGGGTCATCATTAGTACGACCTAAAAATGGTGTAGCGGAAACCATTCGAATAAAATCCGGTTTAAGTTCAAAATGATTAGCTCCAATGGTCGGCACCACAATCGCGTCATTGTTTCCTTCAACGTGAGATTGAAGAATCTCAATCATTGGTCGATTACCCGTTGCCATCGTTATGTCGAAAGCTCGATTCTCGGGATCGGCTTGAATGACGGTCTTTTTGTTTTTCTTCTTCTTCTTTTTGGAAGAATTAGAAGTATTTGGTACACCACTCGGTATGTATGTACGCGCGCGAGTGCGCATACAATTAAAACTTTGGAATGAGGTAGGTGACCTCGGTCGACTTTGAGAGGAAAAGGATTTTCCCTCTCGAGGAGCAATAGTAAAAAGCTACAAAAATATATACTTAAGTACTAATTGAGTCGGCAAACCAATAATCGGTCGTCCCTCTCAATATACGCACAAGCAAGCGGGGAAACGAGGTGGCACAAAGCACTTAAAAACCTTTTTCCTTAGACGGCCTTTTATAGCGTGTCGCCTTATACCCACCTTATAGTTTGTATATATCGAGTTCAAACGTCTTACTAGTATTTATCTATTTTGCCTTTTTATTTCGTTAAGGATTCGACTACAATAGTTAGGTGATGAAATCCTAACTAAGGCTTATTTGACAAGTAGGTAAATTATTGTGCTACGTAATATATTATAGTAAAAGAAAAATCTTTTTGTATTTTTTAGAAAAATATATATTCACAAGAAAAATCGAAAGAAAAAAATTAACACTAATACGTAATATTTTTGGTGTAATACTTTTAGGAAAAAGTATTACTTTTGGATTTTTTAATTTTTTTTTTGGTGCAATTCTTAGGAAAGAAATTGCTTTTGTGGTTTTTTTAATTTTTTTGTATTTTTAAGTTTTTGATTTTTTTATGTTTTTGATTTTTTGTGCAAGAAAATTAACGTTCAAGAAGAACGGATCCCAAAATCCAAACGTCTTCACGAAAAATCGTCAATCGTACGAGCGAAGCGGCAGCGGCGCCATTTTGATAAAGAGATTTTGTATGCCCTTTTTTATTTCTATTATCGTTCCTCGACTCACTCGAATTGAAATCCGGTTTTATCGTATAGACTTAATTGTTTTTGGTTATAATACTTGTTTGGAGATCTATTTCTATTTAAGCACAAAGCAAGCAAAAGATAAAAATAATACTATTACTACGTAAATACTTACTAATCTAAAACAAGGTGCAATTACCGCAAGTAAAGAACACAAAGTATAAATGGAAATGCGCAAGTAAAATGCAAACGAGAATTAAAATGCTAAACAAATATAAAATAACAAATGCAAAATATTAAAATACTAGAAATGTAAATGCAAATTAATACCTAAATTGAAAATACCAAATGTAAAGAAAACTATTTCTATATATAAAAAAAATAAATAAATTAGAATCTAATGATTTTAAAAACTAGTTTTAAAACTAGTCTATATTAAATAAAGTTTTAAACTACTTTTTTTTAAAACTAATTAATGAAAATATATTGTTTTTTTTTATTTTTTTATTTTTTATTTTTTTTTATTTTTTTTATTTTTTTAAACTGAAATTAAGAAAACTAATAAGATTAAATAAACTAAAAAAAATTGAGTTTAGACTAATTAAATAAAAACTGCTAGTTACTAAAGGACCTATATTAATTAAGGAAAGCGAAATAATAAACAAAAGAGGCACTAGATGAGATGGAAAGGGTGTTAGACAGTTATGCGCTAGGTCACGAGTTCGAGTCCCCTAGTGGACGTTTTTGCGAATTATAATTATTATTTTTTTATTTTATTTATTTATTTTTATTACAGACTGATAGAAAGCAGTTAGCTAAACAAAATATATAAACCTAATAATTATATCAGCTCAAAACGAAACACCAAAGCAACTCAGATCAGACGAATCTCGAAATAAATATAAGCCCAAACATAACATTGAAGCAAATATGCAGCGACAGACTTAACATCAATATCCTTACATATCAGTAAATCCCAATCTCAATACAAAATAACTAAGAATATCCAAATAATCAGAAAACCAAACAGTGCTACTAACTTGAACAATAAATAAGCTAACCAAATAAAAATAAGCAGATTAATAAATATAATAAAAAGAGGAAAAACCTTTTCGATGATTTCCGTTGAGAAGAAGTATGGCGCTGTACCAACTTGTTAATCGAAGCACAACAAACACCACCTTCGAATCACTAACCGAACCATCAACAATTTTTCGAACCAAACGGCACCAAACGAACCAAACTAATCCTTTGCGAACAATGAACAGGAACCGAACCAATAGACCAAATCTGAACAGTAATCTTTTATAAATCTCCAGTAGGGAGATTTATTGTACTTTTTTTTTTAATAATATTCAATGAAGAATAAAAGTAAAATAAAAGCAGTAAAGCAGTTTTAAGATCGAATTAAAGAAATAACAGTAAATAAAAGGAGAGACGAAATTAAAATTAAATATTAACTTTTCATTAATTTAAAATAAAGATTACAAGTGTTGGAAATTAAAAAATTACAAGATTTAAAACTAATCTAATTTACTGAAAATAAAAATTAAAGAAAAAGCTATCTAACATTACAGATTAAGGGTTTTTATAGGAAAACCCTAGGAAACCTTTTCCTTGGTGCCTACGGCTTCAAATCAGGACCGTTCTTCCTTTTCTCTTTCTTTATTCTTCAAATCAACGGTTCAAATCACTCATGCCCATGGATTGCCAGCGTGGAATGGTGATTGGTGGATTTGTGTGCCATGTCGGGATACAGGACCACCTTGGGTGTTTTGATCCGATTCTTGGGGAGTTTAATTTATTTTGATGTGAAATAATGGAAATTAACAAAAGCCCCTTTTTTCTCTTGGTTAATTTCTTGATGGGTAAAAATTAGGGTTAGTAAAAATGGGAAGAGAGGGTGCGTCTGGTACTTGGGAGGAGAAAAGGGTGTGGGTTTTTTTTCTTGTTAATATCGAAGGTAAGTGGGGGGTTGGTAAATAAATTTTGTTTTATTAAATGTGATGAGTTGGTGAGAGTTAAAACGTGTGGTGATATGAGGGGTTACCAAATGTGATGTAGAACAAAGTTTAAACTTTGTTTAGTTTGACCGTCTTTTTTTTTCTTCTTCGTCAGTGGTTTGACTTTCTTAAAGTTAATAAAACTTTCAACCAACTTTTACTTTCTTTGTGGTTTGGGCCTTGGACCCATGAGTATAATTATTCCACCGTCACCTTTGTTTGTGCCATGGGCTTGGGCCCCAAAATGAATAAGCACATCCGTATATAACTTGTTGTTTTGGGCTAGATATTGGGCTTTGACCCACAAGACAAATAATACTTTCATTATTGGGCTTTTAGGCCCAATAAGCAAATGTGGGACCAACTAGGCTCGAATATCCTCAAAAATGATTAATTTCATTAAAACGAGCTCGATTCCGACTTTCTTGATCATTTCTTCAAAATAAAGTCGACTTTGTCGGTTTTCGTGATTTTGGGCACACTTTTGGTCTTTTGACTTTGTCTTCGTCTCTTTTTGGACTTTTCTTCAACATTTAACCATGAAATCCCGTGTTTTCTCTTCTTTTGATCATTTGTACCTAATTAAACACAAAAACACAAAACCACGCGTACGACTTTTAAGACATTAAACACATGATTAGGTCTTGTTTTTCCTTGATTTTAGTGGCAAAAGGATAAGTGTTTACACACTTATTAAAGGCTTAAGGACCTAATGACGCAATTAAGAAGAAAGGAAGGAGGGGAGGAAGCTTCCTAATCTTCCCCTATATATAGATTAGAATGTCATTAGTTTTTGGTTGTTGGGTGGTTTGACAAACCATTTCTTCCATTTTCATTTATGCACATTTACTTTCTTGTCCAATTTACATTAATTGTCTTGCACCTTAATTACCATTTAATTTCAAGTAAGTTTCCATTAAATTCTTGTCAATCTTTACTTTATCTTGTTAATCTCCTATCTCTCTTTCTTAATCTTTGATTTTTATGTTGATGTTTATGTTCATGTTCATATTCTTATTTTGATCAAAGTGGGTTTTTGATTATTGTGGTTAAATTTGTTAGTTTTGTTGATTTAGATTGTTTGTTTATGATTATTGAATGTTTTATTATTAGTTTAGTTTAATCTTTTGTTTGATTTTGATTAATTTATGGATAGATTCTTTGTTACTGTATTTCCCTGTTCTTCGGGGGAGTTTGTTTATGTATCTTATCTTTCCCAGGTATAGTTCCGAGTGAAGAAATTTCGAGCCAAGAGGTTTCATTCGGAAGATTTAATTGTTCCGGATCAAACCTGTTCATTCGGAACATTAAAAGTTCCGAACCAACTATTGTTCATTCGGAAGTCTTCTGAGCCAAGAAGTTCCGGACGAAACTTCCGAACGAAGTTCCGGACGAAACTTCCGAACGAAGTTCAGGACGAAACTTCCGAACGAAGTTCCGGACGAAACTTCCGAACGAAGTCCCGGACGAAACTGCCGAACGAAGTTCCGGACCAACTTCCGAACGAAGTTCCGTACGAAACTTACGAACGAAGTTCCGGACTGTGACACCCTAGAACCGAGGTCATTAACGTTACCCTAAATTACGCTAATTTTTGAAATTTTTAATAAATTTTAATTTCTATATTTATAAGTATATTGGTTAAAGCCGATGTTCGAGGTTATAATTTTTACGATTGACGATTCAAGAAGGACGATGACGATTACGATCCCGATGGATGCCCAAATTTCTATAATTATTGACGATTTATCGATAATGTAATTTTTCGAGAATTTTACTTACGGTTCGTGTTAAGTTGAGTCGGGTGAGTTATATAGCCTTTCGAGTACATTTAAAGTATCCCAAAAGTATTTTGGAGTGTTCGGGATGATTTCCGACTCCCGTAAAATTTTCTAAATTGACTAGTGAGTCGATCCCGCAAAGTTTTAATGACGTTTTTGTTTAAGGCCAAAAGAAACCTTTAATTGCACTTTAGTCCTCCCATCTCACAAAAAGGGACACAAACACAAACACATAGAAACATTTCACAAAAAAAATAAATCAAACACTCTCCCTCTCTCCCTCTAGCCGACGGCTACACCCCAAAAACCACCACCATCCACCATTTTTTTGAGTTTTGACAAAAACTAACCTTAGACCACCTTCTAAAATCCATTGGTGAGTGTTAATCCATGGTTAAATTAAACATGCATTAACAAAATTTTTCCAAAAATTTTCAAGATCATTCAAATTCGTTTTTGAGGTCAATTGGATTGATGCATGTTAAATTCATGTATAGTGTGAGTATAATCACTAATCAAACCCACAAAAATTAATTTGGTTGTGGTGATTTGGTCACCCAAACCCCACGGCACAAGGGGGTGTTTGGGGAGCCATGGTGGTTGATGATTTTGAGCATTGGTTTTATGTTTATCATTGTGTTTATTGATGTGTTAAATGGGTATAAGTGATTGCATGTTTGTTTTTATATTTTTAGATTATGAGGTTGTTGATCAATAGGGGTTAAGGACTGAAAATTTGTGTTTGGTTATGATTGGGAATGCTTAGGATGAAGCCTAGTAATGATTAATAGGTTTGGAATCGAGCTTAAGTATGATTTTGGTATGGTCAAATTTAGGCAGAAAGTTTAAGACCTTTTTATAAAAATAATTTTTCCTACAGGTCTAGATAACTAAATGTAGTCATACAGGGTCTTCTTAGCTTTAATTTGGTATAAGGTAGAGCTCGTGACTCAAAACGAGCTAAAAGTTATGAGGTTTTAAAGATCGTGTACCGGGAGACGAGAACTTTCATAATCCGAATTTATGTATAGTTTTAGTCAAATCCCGAGGACCACAAGTATGAATTGGTAAAAGGTCAAGGGTCAAATTTTGATCACAAACCTGGGTAATTGAGTCTATAAGTGGACTTAGGAGTCAAAGAAGTCAAAGGTGCATTTCAAATAGGTCAAAGAAGTCCAAGTTGGTCGAAGTACAATTTCAGCCCGGAAAATGTAGTTTTGGAAAAGCGTTGAGTAACGGGTCGTAGAAGTAAAAACTTTTATTGGGATTAAAAATGTGTTATCTACAGGTCTTATAGTATTTTTGAGAATTTTGTCAAATTTTATAAGAATGGTTAAGTATAGTAAAACAGCCCGTACTTTCGGTAAGTACCGGTGAAAATGAATAAAAATGGATAACGTAAATAATAAGAACGAATGGTGTAAAATGAGTGATGCTTGTTGTTTTGTTTTGGCGTGAGTTGTAATTGTCCTAAGTGACTAGTATCTATGTATTTTATACAGTACCTTAAGGTATTTAAAATGAGATTACTCATTACGCGTTATTTGTTGATAGGTGTTGATTTACCCGGGCATCCGTATCGTCGTCAGTGATCATCTCTCGAACTACCGACTACTTAATATATAAGGTGTGAATTTATAGCCTCGCTTATATTTATTTCAAACTGTTTTACCCGCGAGGGAAATGCATGCTAGTTTTTAAAAGGAACGTATGTCATGAATGATTGTTAGACCCGAATGTTGCCTTAGAAATTGTGTTGAGTACCTAGTTGCAAAAGACCCTAATTTCATGAACTATTAACTATTGTCCTGCCCTCGAGTAGGGGGACATAGCCGCTTATACAAAGTGATAGTACTATGGGGTTGACTACCCTATCCGAGACGAGGGCTAGTACGTTGATACCCCCTGCGGACGGATAATTTGTGATAAGAGAAAAGGTATAATTGCAACTGATGCCTTATTAGGGGCCATGGTTTCATCTGAGTCACGCCGGTAATTATTACGCGGGTGATTGAGTTAAGGGTTTAGTGTCATGAGCTTAAACACAATTGTCAGTATCCTGAATATAGATTGTTTGATCGACAAGTCTATGGATGATCACGAATGGTTTTTATTTTATATACGTTCAAAATGAATTGTAAAACCTATGAATTCCACTCAACGTTTTCGTTGACCAAAATTTTGGCATGTGTTTCAGGTAACCGTTGAAGTGTAGAATGGAGCGTGCATGGGATGGATGTTGTGTGTATGGCTTGGAGTCTGCTTGTTTTTCCTCCCTTTTCTACTTAAACATTTTTAATTTTAATGTTATGTTGTTGTGAAACTGAAATTCTTGGGTCGAGATTCATGGGGACCGAAAACGCTAAACTCTGTTGTACCAAGTGGGGTTGGAAAAACCGTGGACATGTATCATCCAACAATTTTTAATTCAAGTTTTAAGTTGACGTCTTTATTGAGTCGTTTGATATATCTTGTGTGCAATGATAACTGTGTAGCACCCAATGTTGTAGTTCCGCTGCGCATAGCATTTGTGGGGGTGTTACAGATTGGTAATCAGAGCCATGAGTTATAGAGAACTAGGTCGTTTTTGAAAATCCTAAACTATAACTTTTGGTGTCGTAAGAAATGGTCCAAGCACACACAACTATCCTGCATGGCTCCGGTAAGATTTATCTTTGTATTCATGGCATTTGACGTATACTTTTGAGTTGAAGTATATATGTGGGTAATTATTACGTAAGTATGGAAATTACTATATGTAGACGTTGAAATTTTACGTGGGATATCCGACATCGTAATTTTTGTATTAATCATGCATGAGCATCATATTATTACATTTCGGGCATATGTACCACCTTTGCATTGCATTTGCATGCATGTATTTATAAATATTGTATAATTACTTATGTACCCTCCGAAATTCGCTGTTATTTGCAGGAATGGCCGAGGTACCGCCTAATGATAATGGAAACGATTACGTCGTAGGTCACGAAGGGGGACCGTTTCCTCCGAACCCGCCGGACAATGATAATGGATGGATCGCTCCAGAAGAGGATATAGGGCCGGAAAATGACAATGATGAAAGTGAGGTGGACAATTTTAGCATCAGTAGTGACGAGAGTGAGGATTCTGAGGAAGAGCCCGAGGAACTAATGGATGATGGCATTCCCGAGAATGCTGTAGGCCAGACCGAACCTGATTTGTTTCAATCTCCGAATTCGCCAAAGGGTTATGAAGTACCTCCAACCGATCGATATGAGCAGCAACCCTTTAATCGCCCGATGGACAATTGCAAGGACTATTTGAGAACAGTGCCAGGATTTGTTCGAGTAAGTAATGGGAGCGGTGGAGAGTCCAGCAAATCATCCAAGTCGCAATCGATTCATGAGAATATTGCAAGGGTCTACTTTCCGAGACCAAGACACTACTGGGATCCCGCAGGTCGTTTGAGGAGGATGGAGAGGTTGATGTATGAGCGGTTTGTAGTTGAGACCAGGGTAATTAAGAGGTTTGATAAGAATGAAAGGGAACACCAAAGACTGTTGGAAAGGACTGCAAGAATTGAGTATGATGAAAATGTAAACAAAAGTGACATCAACAGTCTAAGATCGATGGTTGCAAATTTGAGCGCTAGTCTTGACCGTGTTAGGGAAGATCAAGTGAGGTTGTCAAGGATGCAGAGTTGGGAGCATCGAGTGAGAGCATCATTGCCCCCAGATTGGAGATTCGTGGACGATTTGGAGATGGAGGCTAATGACTACATGATCCAGCCGCCTACTAGAGGTGCTTGTATTACTGTGGGAAGTCAGGTAGCGATTGAGTGTGGGTCTACGTCAGGGACGAAAAAGGAGACGGAATGTGGGCCGAATGACAAAGGAAAGAGAAAAATGGATGATGTGGACGAGGACGATAGTGATGAGGAACCCGAGGAAGATGATGACGAACCGCCATCCAAGAGGCCGTGTGGATCACCACATGCCTAGTTGCTTGTCTTGTATTTTTCTTTGATCATTGTAATAGAACTGTTTTAGACTTTTGTATGATGGCATTATGACGAAAAACTTGAGGACTTAAGTTTTATGGTGAACGATTGTAGTGGCAATACTTGTCACAATTTTGGTTAACTATCAATACAATCCATGTTACCTTTCATGATCTGTGATATGTCTTAAATTTGATCTTTTGTTATGTGAATCGATGAATATTAGTAACTCTATAGTGATGTGTCGTTGTATTTATATTATGTCTTAAAAGAGAAATCCATCTTAATCTTGATATGTATACTTACATTGTTTTTCTATTTTCCCTGTCTTGCAGAAAGAGATATTCGATAACACCATGCCTCCAAAGTTAACCGCCGATCGTGTAAACACAATGATTCAGGAAGCTATAGCAAATGCGCTGGAAGCAGACCGAGCCGGGAGAAATCAGGACCAGGGTAGAAACGCGAGGAGACAGCAAGCCCCGAGAGTGTGTACCTATTCTAGTTTTATGAAATGCGGTCCCACGCAATTTCGTGGAACTGGTGGAGCTCTAGAACTTAGAAGATGGTTGGAAAAGGTTGAAAGCACTTTCGAAATCAGCGGTTGTTCAGAAGCAGACAAGGTGAAGTTTGCGGCTGCTACGTTTCTTGATGATGCGTTAAGTTGGTGGAACACCCAGGTAGCCACTATTGGATTGGCTGTAGCGAATGCAAGGACGTGGACTGCGACAAAAGCTCTGTTGACTAAGAAGTTTTGCCCGGAAGAGGAATTGGGTCAATTGGAAGACGAGTTGAGGCACTTGACATTGAAGAACAATGATATCGCTGCTTACACCAGGAGGTTTAATGAGTTAAGCCTTTTGTGTCCAGATGTTTTTGCCAATGATGCCAAGAAGATGAAGCAGTACATCAAAGGTTTATCTAGCAATATCAAAGGTGAGACGACTTCGTCAAAACCTGGGTCGTTTGATGAAGCGGTCCAGATGGCTCACGCATTGATGGACGTCAAGCTCCAGGACAAGCAGAACTTCATTGCTGAAGGCAACAAGAGGAAATGGGAAGCGGCACAAAGCAATCAATCCCATGGCTAGAACCGAGGTGGAAATCGAAACAACCATGGTCAGAACCGCAATCAGCAGTTTAACCAACGAAGGAATGAAGGGATGAGGGCTGTGACGAACCCCAGAGGAGTAAAAGTGAATCCTCATTGTGGTAGGTGCAATTTGTACCATGTCGGGAATTGCCCGCCTGCATGCGGCAAATGTGGAAAAGCAGGTCACAGGACGTCTGGTTGCCGAGCGGGAGGAGTAGCCACTGGGGCGAATGCTATCAGAATGAGGGGATGTTTTGGATGTGGAGAGAGAGGCCATGTGCAAGTGAATTGCCCGAAGGCAGGAAACAAGCGGGGAGGTAACAACGCTGCTGCCGTGTATCAAGTAGGGACGGCTGATAAACCACAGGGTCCTAACGTGGTTACCGGTATGTTTTTGCTAGACGTTTGTTATGCTAGTATTTTGTTTGATTCTGGCTCCGACAAGAGTTTTGTAGATGTTAAATTTAGTCGTCATATCGATAGAAAACCGGTGTTGTTAGCGACTAGTTATAACGTCGAGTTAGCCGATGGAAAAATTGTTAGTACGAATTCTATACTGAAAGGGTGTACCTTGAAGTTAGGAAATTACGCTTTTAAAATCGACTTGATGCCTATAGAGCTAGGATCGTTTGACGTGATTGTGGGAATGGATTGGCTAATGGCGCACAGTGCTATGATCGTCTGTGGCGAGAGATTAGTTCAGATTCTGTTGAGGAATAAAGTCTTGACGGTGAAGGGAGACGAATGCACATCTCGTTTGAAAGTGATTTCCTGTTTGAAAATGATGAAGTATGTGGAGAACGGATGCGATGTGTTTTTGGCACAAGTTTCGAGTGATGGTGATTTAGAGGCGAGGATTGAAGAGGTACCTGTTATCTGCGAATATCCGGAAGTTTTTCCAGACGAGTTGCCGGGTTTACCACCCACCCGTGAGGTCGAGTTTCGAATTGATTTGGTGCCAGGAGCTGCGCCGGTCGTGCGTGCACCTTATCGCTTAGCACCATCCGAGTTAAAGGAGTTATCGGATCAACTGAAGGAATTGATGGACAAGGGATTTATTAGGCCGAGCTCATCACCATGGGGAGCGCCAGTGTTGTTTGTGAAGAAGAAAGATGGTTCATTCCGGATGTGTATTGACTATAGGGAACTCAACAAGCTGACGGTTAAGAATCGGTACCCATTGCCGAGGATTGACGATTTGTTTGATCAATTGCAAGGTTCCAGTGTATACTCAAAGATCGATTTAAGATCAGGGTATCATCAACTGCGTGTAAGAGAGGAGGATATTCCTGTAACTGCCTTTCGTACGCGGTATGGACACTTTGAATTTCGAGTGATGCCGTTTGGGTTGACGAACGCGCCTGCTGTATTCATGGACCTCATGAATCGCGTGTGCAAGCCGTATCTAGATAAGTTTGTTATTGTTTTCATCGATGATATACTTATTTACTCTAAAAGTAAGGAGGAGCACAAGAAGCACCTGAGGAAGATTTTGGAGTTGTTAAAGAAGGAGAAGCTGTATGCGAAGTTCTCGAAGTGTGAGTTTTGGTTAGAATCAGTGCAGTTCCTAGGTCACGTGATTGATAGCAAGGGAGTTCGTGTGGATCCTGCCAAGGTCGAAGCGATTAGGGAATGGTCGGCACCGACAACGCCGACTGAAGTTCGACAATTCCTTGGTTTAGCTGGGTATTATCGAAGGTTCATTGAAGGATTTTCGTTGATTGAAAAACCATTGACAAGGCTTACCGAAAAGAATAGGGTGTATGAATGGGGAATTGAGGAAGAACTTGCTTTCAAAACGCTCAAGGACAAGTTATGTTCCGCACCGATATTGTCATTGCCTGAAGGAACCGAAGACTTTGTAGTGTATTGTGATGCATCTCGTAAGGGTTATGGAGCGGTATTGATGCAACGTGAAAAGGTGATAGCTTACGCATCGAGGCAACTGAGGAAGAATGAGGAGAACTACACGACGCACGATTTGGAATTAGGAGCTGTAGTTTTTGCGTTGAAGTTGTGGAGACACTATTTGTATGGGACGAAGTGTGTTGTATTCACTGACCACAAGAGTTTGCAGCACATTTTAGATCAAAAGGAGTTGAATATGCGACAGAGACGATGGGTTGAACTACTGAGTGATTACGACTGCGAAATTCGCTACCACCCTGGCAAGGCGAATGTTGTAGCGGATGCACTGAGTAGGAAGGAACGGGAGAAACCTTTGAGGGTCAGAGCTTTGGTGATGACTGAGAGCGTTGACTTAACCGAAACTATACTGAAGGCTCAAGAGAGGGGACTAATGAAAGGGAATGTTGAAGCTGAGAACTTGGGACGAATGTTGAAACCTCTTTTCGTGATTAGGTCAGACGGACTGAGATATTTTGAAAATCGGATTTGGTTACCATTGTGTTCATCTGAGGAAGGAAAGCCTGGAGTTCGAGAATTGGTTATGAACGAGTCTCATAAGTCGAAGTATTCGATACATCCTGGATCGGATAAAATGTATCACGACCTGAAGAAAGTTTATTGGTGGCCGAATATGAAGGCGAATATTGCTCGTTACGTTAGTAAGTGTTTGACTTGCGCGAAGGTTCAAGCAGAACATAAGAAACCATCTGGATTGTTGGTACAACCAGAGATCCCAGAATGGAAATGGGAGAAAATCGCTATGGATTTCGTGACGGGTTTACCTAGAACTCCTAGTGGATGTGATATGATATGGGTAATAGTGGATAGATTAACGAAATCTGCTCATTTCTTACCTATGAAGAAGACGGACAGCATGGAGAAGCTAGCCAGTGTGTACGTGAAAGAGATCGTCTGTAGACATGGAGTGCCGTTATCGATCATTTCGGATCGCGATAGTAGATTTACTTCGGAATTTTGGAAATCGCTTCAACGTGCGATGGGCACTGAATTTAGTTTAAGTACGGCTTATCACCCGGAGACTGACGGCCAGAGTGAACGAACTATTCAGACGATGGAGGACATGCTCCGAGCATGCGTGATTGATTTTGGAGGAAGTTGGGAATGCCACTTGCCTCTGGTGGAGTTTTCGTATAATAATAGTTATCATGCGAGTATCAAGGCAGCACCGTTCGAAGCATTGTATGGAAGGAAGTGTAGATCGCCTGTGTGTTGGAGTGAAGTAGGAGAAAGTCAATTGACTGGACCCGAAATGGTTTTAGAAACGACAGAGAAGATTGTGCAAATCAAGAACCGACTACTTGCTGCGAGAAGCCGACAGAAGAGTTATGCCGATAACAGAAGGAAACCGTTGGAGTTTGAAGTCGGAGATATGGTTATGCTCAAAGTATCGCCGTGGAAGGGTGTAATTCGTTTTGGGAAGAAAGGAAAGTTGAGTCCAAGGTATATTGGACCATTTAAGATCGTTGAATGAATTGGACCAGTAGCGTACAAATTAGAATTGCCGAGCGAGCTTAGTGCTATTCACGACACGTTTCACGTATCGAACCTGAAGAAGAGTTTGGCGGATAAGGAATTGGTGATTCCTTTGGACGAGATTCGACTGGACGACAAAATGCATTTTGTGGAAGAACCTGTGGAAATTATGGACCGAGAGGTCAAGAGGCTGAAGCGTAGTAGAATTCCTATTGTGAAGGTTCGATGGAATTCTAAGCGTGGACCGGAATACACTTGGGAACGTGAGGACTTTTTCAAGGAAAGGTATCCTCATCTGTTCCAGCAGAACGAAATGTGAGTACAAGAAGAGGCGAGCGCCGGGACGTCGCTCTCTTTAAGGAGGGGTGGATGTGACACCCTAGAACCGAGGTCATTAACGTTACCCTAAATTACGCTAATTTTTGAAATTTTTAATAAATTTTAATTTCTATATTTATAAGTATATTGGTTAAAGCCGATGTTCGAGGTTATAATTTTTACGATTGACGATTCAAGAAGGACGATGACGATTACGATCCCGATGGATGCCCAAATTTCTATAATTATTGACGATTTATCGATAATGTAATTTTTCGAGAATTTTACTTACGGTTCGTGTTATGTTGAGTCGGGTGAGTTTTATAGCCTTTCGAGTACATTTAAAGTATCCCAAAAGTATTTTGGAGTGTTCGGGATGATTTCCGACTCCCGTAAAATTTTCCAAATTGACTAGTGAGTCGATCCCGCAAAGTTTTAATGACGTTTTTGTTTAAGGCCAAAAGAAACCTTTAATTGCACTTTAGTCCTCCCATCTCACAAAAAGGGACACAAACACAAACACATAGAAACATTTCACAAAAAAATAAATCAAACACTCTCCCTCTCTCCCTCTAGCCGACGGCTACACCCCAAAAACCACCACCATCCACCATTTTTTTGAGTTTTGACAAAAACTAACCTTAGACCACCTTCTAAAATCCATTGGTGAGTGTTAATCCATGGTTAAATTAAACATGCATTAACAAAATTTTTCCAAAAATTTTCAAGATCATTCAAATTCGTTTTTGAGGTCAATTGGATTGATGCATGTTAAATTCATGTATAGTGTGAGTATAATCACTAATCAAACCCACCAAAATTAATTTGGTTGTGGTGATTTGGTCACCCAAACCCCACGGCACAAGGGGGTGTTTGGGGAGCCATGGTGGTTGATGATTTTGAGCATTGGTTTTATGTTTAGCATTGTGTTTATTGATGTGTTAAATGGGTATAAGTGATTGCATGTTTGTTTTTATATTTTTAGATTATGAGGTTGTTGATCAATAGGGGTTAAGGAATGAAAATTTTTGTTTGGTTATGATTGGGAATGCTTAGGATGAAGCCTAGTAATGATTAATAGGTTTGGAATCGAGCTTAAGTATGATTTTGGTATGGTCAAATTTAGGCAGAAAGTTTAAGACCTTTTTATAAAAATAATTTTTCCTACAGGTATAGATAACTAAATGTAGTCATAGAGGGTCTTCTTAGCTTTAATTTGGTATAAGGTAGAGCTCGTGACTCAAAACGAGCTAAAAGTTATGAGGTTTTAAAGATCGTGTACCGGGAGACGAGAACTTTCATAATCCGAATTTATGTATAGTTTTAGTCAAATCCCGAGGACCACAAGTATGAATTGGTAAAAGGTCAAGGGTCAAATTTTGGTCAAAAACCTGGGTAATTGAGTCTATAAGTGGACTTAGGAGTCAAAGAAGTCAAAGGTGCATTTCAAATAGGTCAAAGAAGTCCAAGTTGGTCGAAGTACAATTTCAGCCCGGAAAATGTAGTTTTGGAAAAGCGTTGAGTAACGGGTCGTAGAAGTAAAAACTTTTATTGGGATTAAAAATGTGTTATCTACAGGTCTTATAGTATTTTACGTGAATTTTGTCAAATTTTATAAGAATGGTTAAGTATAGTAAAACAGCCCGTACTTTCGGTAAGTACCGGCGAAAATGAATAAAAATGGATAACGTAAATAATAAGAACGAATGGTGTAAAATGAGTGATGCTTGTTGTTTTGTTTTGGCGTGAGTTATAATTGTCCTAAGTGACTAGTATCTATGTATTTTATACAGTACCTTAAGGTATTTAAAATGAGATTACTCATTACGCGTTATTTGTTGATAGGTGTTGATTTACCTGGGCATCCGTATCGTCGTCAGTGATCATCTCTCGAACTACCGACTACTTAATATATAAGGTGTGAATTTATAGCCTCGCTTATATTTATTTCAAACTGTTTTACCCGCGAGGGAAATGCATGCTAGTTTTTAAAAGGAACGTATGTCATGAATGATTGTTAGACCCGAATGTTGCCTTAGAAATTGTGTTGAGTACCTAGTTGCAAAAGACCCTAATTTCATGAACTATTAACTATTGTACTGCCCTCGAGTAGGGGGACATAGCCGCTTATACAAAGTGATAGTACTATGGGGTTGACTACCCTATCCGAGACGAGGGCTAGTACGTTAATACCCCCTGCGGACGGATAATTTGTGATAAGAGAAAAGGTATAATTGCAACTGATGCCTTATTAGGGGCCATGGTTTCATCTGAGTCACGCCGGTAATTATTACGCGGGTGATTGAGTTAAGGGTTTAGTGTCATGAGCTTAAACACAATTGTCAGTATCCTGAATATAGATTGTTTGATCGACAAGTCTATGGATGATCACGAATGGTTTTTATTTTATATACGTTCAAAATGAATTGTAAAACCTATGAATTCCACTCAACGTTTTCGTTGACCAAAATTTTGGCATGTGTTTCAGGTAACCGCTGAAGTGTAGAATGGAGCGTGCATGGGATGGATGTTGTGTGTATGGCTTGGAGTCTGCTTGTTTTTCCTCCCTTTTCTACTTAAACATTTTTAATTTTAATGTTATGTTGTTGTGAAACTGAAATTCTTGGGTCGAGATTCATGGGGACCGAAAACGCTAAACTCTGTTGTACCAAGTGGGGTTGGAAAAACCGTGGACATGTATCATCTAACAATTTTTAATTCAAGTTTTAAGTTGACGTCTTTATTGAGTCGTTTGATATATCTTGTGTGCAATGATAACTGTGTAGCACCCAATGTTGTAGTTCCGCTGCGCATAGCATTTGTGGGGGTGTTACACGGACCAAGAGGGTTCATTCGGAACTCAAAATCTTCCGAGTCAAGCAATTCATTCGGAAGAGTTCCGAATCAACATCTTCCGAACCAAAACTTCCGAATCAAGGATTTCTGTCAGGTTCTTTTTAGTTTTCCTTTTTAAGTTTCTGTCTTTTATTTTCAAGCTTTATTTTTCCCGCCTTTTTCCTTTCTTGCACTTTAAGTTTATTTGCCTTAGCTTTATTTTAGCCTTGCTTCAGTTTAAGTTTTAGTTGCGTTTTAAGTTTGCCTTAGGTAGTTTTAAGTTTGTGTCATTTACGTTTAGTGCCCTTTAATTTCAGTCAAGCTTTTTAAATACTTGTCTTTTATTTTAATTAGACTTAGATTTACTTTAAGAGCACTTTTACTTTAAAGTTTCGCACTTTTATTTTAAAAACAACTACAACCAAAATATTCTTTTTCACCAAACAATAGAGTCATACTTTAAGCCGAAAATCAATTCGTTAAGATACCGAGAACAACAATTGAACCTAGCAAAATCTCTTACATTACGCCCTGCGGTGTTTTCTTTCATAGTCAGAGGAGTCAGAGTCCTCAGTGGATGAAGGAGAGGATCTTTTACGGTGAGGGTGGCGGTCGCTATGACTAGAGTCCGAGGAACCTTCGCTTGACTAATTCCTCTTGCGCCTCCTTTCAGTGCTCTTACTCCTTTCCTGAACTCACAGATCCTGAGATTCATCTCCTTCTAAGAGGCCTAGCCTTTTTAGGGCACTTTGTCTACTAGTAGGGTTAGGCCCTAGTCTATCCTTCATGCTTGTGCGCTGATGGTCATTGACTGGTGTCATGAAACCATCCTCTTCTCCTGAGTCCCAGGAGCTATCAGAGGACGATGTGTCCTCAATGAGAGGCGCATCCGAAGTGGATGTTGGGATCTCAGTCACTCTCTGCTTCCTTTTCTTTTCCTTTCTAGATTCCTTACTGGATCCTGAGCCTCCCTTAGACTTGAATTCTTTATCGAAGTCTAAACTGATCCGTAGGTCTCTTGCTGGATTCGCCCTTATTTGCGCCCTCATAAGTGGGATTAGCGCCTCATAGTTTTCTACGACATAGTCGTTCATACTTTGCTTCGTTGTGGGGGAAGTTTCTGTTTCCACCAGCGGATCTTTCACAGCCCTTGCGTCCAGAATCTCCTTGAGACGTTGATTAGGGATCTCCTGAGAGGACGATGTGGTTGCGACCGTCTGTAGGGTCAGAGTGACCAGCAAAGAGAAAGATACTTGCAGTCCTTCCCCCCCCCCCCCCCCCACGACTTGGGTTATTTGGTTCAAGGATTGAGTAAGCACCTGTTGCCTTCTTGGATCCACCTTTGGGTGGGGGCAGGTTTGTGCGGTTTTTCGTCATTGGCTAGAGTTTAGTTTGGGTCCGACGGATGGCGCCAACTTGTTGATGCAAAAGTTGGGATAGACCGAGCTTAACCCAAATTAGACTTAATTTGGGGTCTTGTGGACTCCGGATCTCGCACCAAGTGAAACTTGCTCTAGGACTCTGCGCACTAAACAGACACCGTTAGGATTACCGTGGGTTTGTTACCCACGATTAGACTCCATCGTGAGAGTAAGTAATCGGTTTTGAGTATATTAGTGTTTAGGGAATTATGTGTATCGTACCTTTGTGGAACCGAAGGGGTTCCTTTTATACTCGAGAGATCCCAACTGGGCTCCCTGTTCTTGCGTCCTAAGGAAGAGATAATGACTCGAAATAGCTTGATCTTCATTATCCAACTAAGGAAAGTGTATATCCCTTTTCCTTAGGCGAATATAACTATAATATAAGTTATATTCGGTCTGATCCTGTCGTACTGCGACGAGGAATTGACTAAGTAATCAACCTTTTGTGCGACAACGACTTACCGACCTTTATGAACTATGTGCGCACATCGCACAAGTATCCAATCCATTCCTGACGGATACGGGTAGTACCCGTGAGTCGGACTATCCAGCCCGACTAGGGACTATACGTCATCACGCACCTATCATAGCCTTACCTGAAGTCAACCAGGATTTCTTTGTTTATTGTGATGTTTCCCACAAAGGTTTAGGTGCGGTACTGATGCAAAGAAAGAAGGTAATTGCTTACACCTCAAGACAATTGAAGAAGCACGAGAAGAATTACACTACTCACGATCTAGAACTTGGAACCGTTGTTTTTGCCTTAAAAATCTGGAGGCATTATCTATACGGGACCAAGTGTACTATGCACACTGACCACAAAAGTTTACAACACATACTAGATTAGAAGGAGTTGAACATGAGGCAACGACGTTGGATAGAACTGCTGAGTGATTACGATTGTGATATCAAATACAACCCTGGTAAAGCAAACGTAGTTGCAGATGCACTAAGCCGAAAGGGGACTGATCCTACCATGAGAGTTCGAGCCTTAGTCATGACAATTAGCTTGGACCTACCCAAGCAGATTTTAGAGGCTCAAATCAAAGATCAGGAACCAGAAAACCTAGAGAAGGAAGACATAGGGGGAATACTTATGACAGATCTTACCAAGGAGAAGTTAGAGCCAAGAACAGATTGAATGTTGTGTTTACACGGAAGAAGTTGGTTACCATGTTACAGAGACTTGAGAAGCGTGATCATGCACGCGCCTCATAAGTATAAGTAAGAAGCTATATTGGTTGTCAAACAAGAAGGCCGACATCGCCACCTACGTGAAGAAGTGTTTGACATGTGCGAGAGTCAAGACTGAGCACCAGAGACCATGAGGACTGTAATACAACCAGAGATACCAAAATGGAAATGGGATAACATTACCATGGATTTCATCACCAAACTCCCAATCTCATCACATGGGTATGACATCATTTTGGTAATTGTTGATCGACTGACGACGTCCTCTTATTTTCTGCCAACAAGGAAATATGACTCTCTTAACAAACTGGCGAAAGTGTACCTAAAAGAAGTTGTGACTAGACACGGAATACCGATCTCAATTATCTGGTATCGAGATGGTAGATTCACGTCAAATTTTTGGAAAGCTTTTCAGCGAGCTTTGGGTACAAGCTTGGATATAAGCACTGCTTATCATCCACAAACGGACGGACAGAGTGAAAGAGTGATCCAGACACTGGAAGACATGTTGAGGGCATGTGTGATCGACTTTGGAAAAGTATGGGTTGAACACATACCTGTCACACCCCACCATGGCGGAATATGGGGCGCGACGTATGGATATCATCACAACATGGCGTGTCTATGGAGATAACTATATGAAATAAGAAATGTCATAAAATGATGACACAAAAGTCATGACAATATCTCAACAATGCAGGAGTCTAGGTAAGTAGGTAACAGTCCTACCTCTTACCCAACACAAACAAATAACATAACCAAAACAAACATATGTGTGCCAACAGTATCACTTATTAAATGAACAAATAAAAACTAAGAAGGAAACGGGGATCTCCTTCTAAATGGATTCCTACTTTCTCCAAATCCTAGCCACTTATGTTCTTAAGCTTAACCATAGTATCACCTGAAAGAGACACTAAAACA
Source organism: Glebionis coronaria (assembly GCA_025667525.1). Classification (NCBI taxonomy): domain Eukaryota; kingdom Viridiplantae; phylum Streptophyta; class Magnoliopsida; order Asterales; family Asteraceae; genus Glebionis; species Glebionis coronaria. Next base: position 29,688 of record JANFOE010002115.1, on the reverse strand, counting down.
CGTCAACATAAAGTTGGTGAGAGTCATATGTTTAGACTCAAACGCCAAAATCATACCTAAAGCTGTGAGTAACAACCAAAAGTTAAAAACATATGGACAATGTGATACTAACATGCATTAACAACTAACATTCAAGTTTTAACTAATCAAACCAAAACCAAGGCTCTCAGTCATACCAACCACCATACTCCCATAGGCATCCTAACACCTATGAACCAAATCTCAAGGCCCCGCCTTATCAACATCACCTTGGTACCAAGTCTAAACATAAACAATCAAGAATCAACTAGCAGTTAATCACATAAGTATGCACACACAAGTCCATTACCAACGCAAAACTTTCACAACATAATTTATAAATAACAAAACAATGTCTCTTCCATCCCATCTGGAAGTCATAAACATTAGTAAACATAGGACTATGAAACTCACCTGATTGAGCTTCTCCAAAAGTCCTCGCACTAGCAAAAGCTAACAAACCAAAAACACATAATCAAAACATGAACCAATCACTAAGATGGCTCATCAACCTATGATGGACATCTAACCTCCTCCTATATAAATACCTCATTTAAATGCTCTAAACACCCTATTACCCTTTCCTAACAAGTTCTTAACTTGGTTAAGTTTGATAACTATCCCGTTCATATTTTACACAAAACTGTCCCAACTTTTAGGTCTCCAAACTATAAGTCAAACGCCCACCTAAACATACCCATGATCTCTGTAAAGGGAATATTTATGCCCTTACATATGTTAACGAACACCTCTCATTTGCCCCAACCTTAAAGCTACTGTTAAGGCCCCGATATATATATATATATATATATATATATATATATATATATATATATATATATATATATATATATATATATATATACTTTTGTCATTCCGGATTTACTGATTTTAAACATACAAAAAGTTTGTTATGATTAAGGGGTCTTACCCTAACCCACCATCTTAGCCCCAATGCAGATACTTACTATAATATATAAACCATAAATAATCGTAGCGAGGTGATTGTTAACAGAAAACGTACGCGTTACTACATTCGGGTCCTGCACCGCTTCTACTGCATTTGCAAGGTAAACCCTGCCTCCATTCCGATTTCCCTTATTTTGATTTCCTTCGTTCCTGTTCTAGTTCTGATTCCCAGTGTTTTCATTGTTGCGGTTAGCATTGTTCCGGTTTCCACCGCCCTGGTTTCCTCGATTTCCTTCCAAAGCTAGCTGGCCTCTGCCCTGGTTGGTTGCTCCAACCAATCTAGGACACTCCCTCTTGAAATGCCCGGGTTGTCCACACTCAAAGCAGTTTCCCCCAGTGACATTCATCCTCACAGACTGGATTGGTGTTGCGTTCCTGTTAGGTGCTTCACAGTTCCTAGCAAAGTGTCCCGGTTTCTGACAATTGAAGCATATCTGGCATGGTGTACCTCTTGGATGGAACCTAGAGCAGGTTCGACAAGCTGCATTGTTGTTGTTCGGATTTCCAGAACTTTGAGGTACTCTCATGGCAAAATTTCTTCCATCTTTTGCCTTCTTAACATTTTTCCAGTTGGTGTAAGGCGATTTCGCGACTTCTGGCTCCTTTCTTTTATCCCCCGCCTTTACCAAGGTTCCACTAGATACCGCCTCCTCAATAAGTATTCCTGCTGTAAGTATAGCTTGTTGTATCGTGTTAGGTTGAGTAGCCTTGATCATTCCCCTAATCTGAGTAGGCAATCCAACAATGTACCGCTTGATTTTGTTTGCCTCAGGGGCAACCAAATGGGGAACCAACTTTGCCAATTCATGGAAGCGATCCGTGTAATCTGCATGAGCCGCTCCAACCATAGCATGTCCCCAAAACTCATTTTCCAGCTTCTCCATCTCATTTCTTGGACAAAACTCCGTAGTCATAAGAGCCTTGTAGTCGGCCCAAGCCATAGCATTTGCAACAACTCTCCCTCTTGCTTGAACTTGAGTATTCCACCAAGTTAAAGCCTTCCCTACCAGTGAACCAGTTACATACATGACCCTTTGATTGGGTAAACAACCACTCATTTGAATCACATTTTCCATCTTCTCAATCCATTGGGTAAGTACTACCACGCCACCCTTCCCATCATACTCTTTTACACCACAAGAAGTGAATGCCTTATAGCTACAACCATTGTTTCCACCTCCTCCTTGACCATTGTTGTTGTTGTTGTTGTTCAGGTTATTAGTCACCTGCTGAACAATGGTTGGTATTATGTTGGCCATTTGAGCAGCAATCAAAGCAGCCAAATCAGGATTTCCGTCACCACCACTTCCCCCAGCACCGTTTCGCGTATTCACCACGCTATAGTAAAAACATGACACCCGTTAACAAATACCAAAATACTCCATATAGTACTTACCACCATACACACTAATACAGAGATTTTATTATGTTGAAAGTTCGTTTCTCGGAATCTTCTCGAATTGATTTCCGGTTAATTGTGTGAGATTAGTTGTTCTTGGTGAAACAAATATTTTTGGTTTTGGTAAAATAAATGTGCAAGACTTAAAAATAAATGACGAGTAATTGAAACTAAAACTAAGTGAAACGTAAACGGTGCAATATTTAAAACTTGAAATTAAATGACGAGAAATTAAATGACGTAAAAGTAAAACTTAGCGAAAAGTAAATTGACAATTAAATAAAAATACAAAACGAAATTAAAATGAACTAAAAATTGAACGAGAAAAATCGACACTTTAACTAAAACAAAATATCAAAACAAATAAAAAACACCCAATCGGAATACACCCGATCGGAATCCAATCGGAATCCGATCGGAATGTACCCATCGGAAAGACTGCAAATCAGAATGTTAAAAAGAGTCCTGATCGGAATATCACAAAATGAAGACAATCGGAATGTGGTAAATCGTCCAGATCGGAATATATAAAAGATGGCATAATCGGAATATACTAAAATGAGCAAATCGGAATATTGAAAAGTATTTCAGATCGGAAAGTATCAAAACAACATGTAATCGGAATGATAAGAAACCCTTTTCCGATCTAGTGATCGGAACAGGGGGTGGCTGATCCGAAAGACTGATCGGAAAAGGGTTTACCTTTTCCGATAAAAGTGGGATCCGAGAAAAGCAAGCTATAAGCTATGGTAATAAGCTCAAACTTAAAACTAGAACGACACACTGATAAAACGAAATCAATAAGCACAATAACAACTTATCAAACTTAAAATAAACAAACTTTTAAAATCAAACTATAAAAAGATGAACTTTTAAGCATGAAAACATGAATGAACAACACGGATCAAATGTAAATCGCACCAAAAGCAAACAAGGATCAAGAAAAGAAGATGAGAGATTTAAACAAGAAAAGTAAAGATTAAAGAACAATGAATGAAAACTTAACTTGAAAATTAAATGGATTAAAGGTGCATAACAAGTAATTAAAATGCAAGAAACTAAATGACAAGAAATGAAAATGGTGGAAGTGTGGCTTGTCAAGCCACCAACAACATGAAAATGAACTAGGCCTAATCTATTTATAGGGTTGATTAGGGAGGAGCTTAGGAAGCTTCCTCCCTCTTTCCTCTTTGCCTTAATTGCACACTTAAGTCCTTTTCTTCTTTATCTTTTGTTAATCTTGGACTTTGTCTTGGGATTTCATTAACTCGTCTTGATTTTTCTTTATAAATAAGACTCGAGTTCTTCGGCTTTTAGTAAACTTCCGTCTTTTGACTTTTTCTTCGATAAATCTTCAGAATTGGTCTTGGACTTCCGTTCTTTTTCCACTCTTGATCTTTCGACTTCATCATTCGTATTTTTCTTTGATAAAAGCCCTTGAATGCCGGGTTTTCTCCATTTTTCACTTTTTCGACCTAAATCACAACAAAAACACAAACCACGCGTAATTCCGACATAAATGACATAAAATACACGTTTTGGCTCGGTTATTATTGTAATTAAGTGGTAAAAAGGATGGGTGTTTTCACACCTATCAAATCCCCTACACTTAACCATTGCAATGTCCTCATGCAATGCATTAGTTACAAAGCACGTTTTACATTTTCCATCATAATCAACCTACCTTGTCCTTTATTAAACAACTTAAGGAAAAAACAAAAACATATAAAATAACAAGATGCAACAAGGAAGAAACTTGTAAAGAAATCTAAGACTTACATTAGGGCTTGTGTGTCATGAATGTTCATCACCCTCAAGTTTCACGAATAAGGAAGCACGGTTTTAATCCTAAGTAATCTTCTCATCCATTACTTGAAAAACCGCTCACAATTAATACAAGTCTGTTTCAAGAGTAATAAGTCATTCGCCTTATGTGTAAAATCCTCATGTCATGCTTTCATAAGTAGCTACACACTCGCTAAGGAAAGAAAAATAAAACTCACGCAATAATTTACATCCGCCATCTTTTTGAGACTTTGGATCTTCAACCCCGCAACTCGTCAAGGCAATATTGGATTGGAGCAATCTATTGAATCCCCGCAACCCGTCAAGGTAATATTGGAACTCAATAGTCACTATAATTAACACCACACTTCCCCTCTTGGGAGTCTTGCATTATTTTTTTCTTTTTCTTTTTCTTTTTCTTTTTTTTCTAGCCACTCATTTTTTTTCATAAGCCGCTCTTATTTTTCTTTATTCCTCACAAAGAAATTTGAAAAGAAGAAAAGGAAAAACACCCGCTAAATATGGAGCATGACATAAGTCTAGTACACATAAAACGTGCTAACTTAGAATCTTAAGACGTACTCATACCAACCATAAATGATTAGCCAAAAATGCACAAGAGATTACAAACCAATTAAAACCGTACTTGATTATTTATTAACAATTATATACATGCGAAGAAAATAGAAGCAAAGAAGAGAAGGGTTTAGCCACAAGTAATTGCCATGAAGTCTATCTAGCCCTTTTACACTTGCTTCAACTCTATCATTTCCCATTCTCCACAAATTTAAAATTTCAAATAATGAAATTGGTGGATGCTTAGCCTAATAGACCAATGAAAGACTACATGGTTAAGGATACTAGCTAGAGAGTGCTAAAATAAGCAAACTCGGGTTGAGTCAAAATATCCATGGCGGGCCTAATATGTCAAAGAAATCTAAACTTGTTAAAACCATGTTTTATTATTATTTTCTTTCTTTTATATAATTTTGATGAAAAATAAAAGAAGAAATATATACAATGCAAATGTGTTATGTAAAATGAAAAATGATTGATGCAAAAATTATGAATGCATATTTTTGGTGGCCAAAGTAGATCAAAAATTTGAAAAATGTTTGAAAAATTCAATTTTTCCATGTTATCATGCAAGACAATGACAAGTTCTAGGTAAGGTCACTTCGATAGAAGACCCCCCTACACTGAAGCTAAACATTGTCCTCGATGTTTAAGAGCATGGAAGTGTAAAAACTTCCCCTACACTTATGACAATGAATAGACTTTGCTTAACCCAAGTTAAGGAAAGGACAACTATTAGTGAAATCATGTTTAAGCACAAGGTGTCAATGAAAAGTCACTAAAGGAACGAAGTGAACCAGATACAAGGGCCTCCTCCATAAGCTCCAAGCATGAAATGAGTGAGAAACCCTACAAACAATCATGAAGACAAAAGAAGGTCTCCCCTACACTTATCTCCAAGTCTATGCCTTTATTTCTAACCTACAACACTCTAAACCTAGTTATACGATGCTTGAGTTAATGAGTCTCTAGCTCGACTCGTCCCTCAATGAATTAATTCATGGGGAAAATGGGGACCTCTTGGACCATTTCAACGGAAATGTTCCTCCCCAAAGTAATGTTTAACACGGTGACCATTCACTTTAAAATTTGGACCATCGGGTTGGGACAACTCAAGAGTTCTATATGGAAACACTTGAGCAATAGTGAATGGACCGGACCATCTCGACTTAAGCTTGCCCGCAAAAAGCTTCAATCTTGAGTTAAAGAGGAGAACCGTCTCTCCAACTTTGAACTCACGATTCTTGATCTTAGCATCATGCAATTTCTTAGTCTTTTCCTTGTAAAGCAAAGAATTCTCATAGGCATTGGCTCTCAATTCATCCATCTCATTGAGTTGATCTTTCCTATGTGAACCGGCTTGGTTTAAATCAAAGTTAGCCCACTTGAGAGCCCAAGATGCCTTATGTTCTAACTCAAATGGGAGGTGGCACGCTTTTCCATAGACAAGCCTATAAGGTGTACAACCAATTGGTGTTTTAAAAGCCATCCTAAACGCCCACAAAGCATCATCAAGCTTATCCGACCAAGAAGCTCGATGTTCTCCCACCGTTCTCTCTAAAATCCTCTTTAAACCACGATTTGTGACCTCGGTTTGACCATTTGTTTGAGGGTGATACGCGGTAGAAAGTCTATGATTCACTCCATATTTCTTCATAACTCTCGTGAATTGATCATTACAAAAGTGCGTACCACGATCACTTATGATGGCCCGAGGTACACCAAATCTAGCAAACAATTGTTTCAAGAACTTTACAACCACTCTAGCATCATTAGTAGGTAAGGCTTTAGCCTCCACCCACTTGGACACATAATCCACCGCCACAAGTATATACTTGTTTCCCTTAGAGGATGGAAAAGGTCCCATGAAATCGATGCCCTATACATCAAATATCTCACACTCTTGGATAAAATTTTGTGGCATCTCATCACGTTGTGTAATTTTTCCTTGTCTTTGACAAACATCACAAAATTTCACCATCTCTTGGGCATCTTTGTAAATAGAAGGCCAATAGTAACCCGAATCAAAGACTTTCTTGGCGGTGTAGTTAGGCCCAAAATGTCCACCCGTAGGTCCTTTATGACACGCCTCTAAGATCTTAAATGCCTCGGGCCCATCTACACACCGTCTAATGATTTGGTCCGCACATTGCCTAAAAAGATATGGATCATCCCAAAAGTAATACTTAACTTCCTTAAGAAACTTTTTCTTTTGTTGATAAGTAAGACCCTCAATAAGCACATTGCCCACAAGATAGTTCGCGATATCCGCAAACCAAGGTGTGGCATCCTCTTGGGAAGAGATAGACATGAGCTCCTCTAATGGAAAAGATTCATTGATTTCTTGATGTGGGAAATCTCCTTGAAAAGGATGCTCAAGTCTACTCAAATGATCCGCCGCTAAATTCTCGGCCCCTTTCTTATCACGAATCTCTATCTTAAACTCTTGAAGCAACAAAACCCATCTCAAAAGCCTAGGCTTAGCATCTTGTTTTGTCATAAGATACTTGAGAGCGGAATGATCCGTATACACTATGGTTTTGGAAAGCACAAGATATGGTCTAAACTTCTCAAAAGCATATACTATAGCAAGCAACTCTTTTTCCGTGGTAGTGTAATGAAGTTGTGCACCGGTCATGGTTTTACTCGCATAGTGTATAGGTTGAAAATGCTTATTAACTCTTTGTCCTAAGACGGCCCCCACCGCATAATCACTAGCGTCACACATAAGCTCAAAAGGTAATTCCCAATTTGGAGAAACCAAAACGGGAGCCTTAGTCAATTTTTCCTTGAGAGTCTCAAAAGAGTCTAAACAAGCTTGGTCAAAAATGAAAGGAGCCTCTTTCTCCAAGAGGTGAGTCATCGGTCTAGCTATCTTAGAAAAATCTTGTATAAAGCGCCTATAAAATCCCGCATGACCTAAGAAACTCCTCACACCTTTAACCGAAGTGGGTGGGGGAAGCTTAGCAATCACATCAATTTTAGATCTATCAACTTCTAATCCCTTATTGGATATCTTGTGTCCTAAAACAATCCCCTCTTTCACCATAAAGTGACATTTCTCCCAATTAAGCACCAAACGTGTTTCCTCACAACGCTTAAGCATTCTCTCAAGATTGGTGAGACATGAGCTAAAGGAGTTTCCAAATACGGAAAAGTCATCCATAAAAACCTCCATGGTTTGCTCTATCATGTCATGGAAAATCGCCATCATGCACCTTTGAAACGTCCCCGGTGCATTACATAGGCCAAAAGGCATTCTCTTGTAAGCAAATGTACCGTAGGGACAAGTGAATGTGGTCTTTTCTTGATCCTTAGGGTCAATGGGTATTTGGAAATAACCCGAAAAGCCATCAAGAAAACAATAGTACTCATTTCCCGCTAAGCGTTCAAGCATTTGATCCATAAAGGGAAGCGGGAAATGGTCTTTCCTAGTTGCCTCATTGAGTTTTCTATAATCAATGCAAACTCTCCAACCGGTCACAAGTCTCGTGGGAATAAGCTCATTGTTCTCATTAGGCACCACGGTGATTCCACCCTTCTTTGGAACACAATGAACCGGGCTAACCCATGGAGAGTCGGAAATGGGGTAAATCATACCCGCATCTAAGAGTTTAATCACTTCCTTCTTAATAACCTCATGGATTTTTGGGTTAACTCTCCTTTGGTTTTGAATGGCGGGTTTATAATCATCCTCCATAAGGATTTTGTGAGTACAAAAATGTGGATCAATTCCCCTTATGTCGGATATTTTCCATGCTAAAGCTTTCTTATGTTTCTTAAGAACTTCAATAAGTTGCTCTTTCTCATCCTCTTTCAACTCTTTAGCAATAATCACCGGTAATTGGTCTTTTCCTTCTAAGAAAGCATATTCTAAGTGGGATGGAAGTTCCTTAAGTTCAATGGGAGGTGGACTCTCTATGGAAGGTTCCTCAATGGTAATCTCTTGTGGAATAGGAGAAGGAATAGGGTCCTCATTGAGAAACTTTTGGATCGTAAGAATATCTTCTTCCCAATTAATGGGAGAATCATCATCACCAAGAAAGTTGAACTCAAATTCCTCCAAGAGGAAATCACTCTCTCCAAAAGGTGTTAAAGAGGGAGCAATTGAGGCCACGGTTTCAACATGGGGTATCTCATCACTAGCACTCTTACAAGCATCATGAAAGTGTTCATTACACACTTCATCTAGCACATCCACAATGTTAATAGTCTCACAAGGTCTAGACTCCTTAACCTCTTTTCTATCACAAACTTTCCCTAACTTAAACACCACTCTCTCATCTTCTACTCTCATAATTAATTCTCCTTCCGCCACATCTATCAAGGTACGACCCGTTCTTAAAAACGGTCTACCAACAATCAAAGTCACTCTAGGATCCATGTCATAATCGACCACAACAAAGTCGGCCGGAAAGGTAAACTTATCCACACCTACAAACACATCTTCCGCTATACCTACGGGGTGAGCTATGGTTCGGTTGGCTAGTTCAAGAGTCATCCTAGTGGGAGTGAGCTCGGGAAGAGATAGTTGTTTCCAAACCGATAAAGGCATGAGGTTTATGCTCGCCCCTAGATCCGCCAAAGCCATGCAATTTTCAACACCGGGAAAATTACAAGGTATCAAGAAGCGCCCCGGATCTCCAAGTTTTGTTGGTAAGGTTTTAAGTAACACCGCGGAACAATTTTCATTAAGGGATGTGTTGGGCAAATCAACCAGTTTTTCTTTGTTTGAGAGCAAATCCTTGAACATCTTAGCAAACTTTGGCATATAAGCAAGAGCTTCCGCAAAGGATATATTGATGTTGAGTTGCTTGAACATCCTTAAGAAATTGGAGACTTGGATGTCATCCTTGTTCTTTAACTTGTCCTTTTTCAACCTTGAAGGATATGGAAGAGTAGGTTTTGGTGTAGGTGGAATATGTGTTGTTGTGGAAGATTTGTCTTTGTTAGCTTCTTCATTAGGAAATGTGGAAGGTAAAGGAGAAGTATGAGGTGGTTGAGAAGGTGTGTTTGAGTGAATAGGAGCATTTTGAGGAGGTGGAGTAGAAGTAGAAGGCTTGTCACAAGTAGGAGCACAAGTGGGTTGAACAAGAGTAGGTTTAGGAGGTGAAGGATCCTTTGTTGTTGTTCCACTCCTTGTTGTAATAGCATTGACATTGGCCCTAGGGTTTGTTTGTGTGTTAGAAGGTAAAGCCCCTTGTGGTCTTTGAGTTACCGCCACTAAAACCCTATTGATTTGGTCACTCATTCTTTTCTCCATTTCACGCATTTTCTTGTCAACCTACTCTTGAGTCTCTTGCATCCCATATCCTTGATTTGGAACTTGAGGGTAAGCTTGATTTGGTATTGGAGCATATGCTTGATTGGTAATAAATGGAAGTGGTTGATTAAATCCTTGTTGTGGTGGATAAAAGGTATTTGCTTGAGGTTGAAATTGATTGGGTGCCTTGTAGTTATTTCCTTGGTATGGTGGTCTTTGCCCTTGATTCCTTGCTAAAATTTGAGGAGGATTTTGTGGAATTTGGGTGGGTGGTTGGGGTGGGAAGCCGGGTGGAGTAAGGTAATTTTGGGATTTGTAAGAAAGGTTATTTGGATTGATGTTAGGTTTGAAGTGTTCACGGTGTTCCTCTTGGTAAGCATAGCATTCCCCTTGATACCCTTGCACCTTATCACATTGTTCATAAGAATGGGGACCTCCACAAGTAACACAAGAAATGGTGATGGCATTCACATTATTTGAGGAATTATTCAATGAAACGGTCTTAAGGGCTTGAACTATCTCTTGAGTCATTTCTTGTTGTCCTTGTTTGACTTGTTGAAGGATCTCTTGGTGATATTTAAGGAATTGGTTATCACAAGGTGTTTGAGAAGTGTTTTGGATAACATGAACCCTTTCTTCAAATTGATTGTTTGTTTGAACCATTGCTTTAGTCTCAATGATGTCCACAGCCTCTTGGTATGTCTTAAGAAGAATATTCCCTCCTGCGGAAGCATTGAGTGAATCTTGGTGGTGAGCTTTAAGGCCATCATAAAAGAGGCTTATTTGGTGAACTTGATCCAATCCATGATTAGGGCATCGCCTCAACAACTCACTATACTCTTCCCAAGCATCACTAAAGGATTGACTAGGTTTTTGTTGAAAGCTCATAATTAAAGTCCTCAAAGCCATAGTCTTATGTGGAGGAAAGAACTTGTTCAAAAACTTAGTGGTGAAACCATCCCATGTGGTGATACTATCGGGTGGTTGGGTGTCTAACCAATGCTTAACGGTTCCCTCTAAAGAAAATGACACTAACATCAACCTAATCACCTCATGTGGAACCCCATTATGCTTAATGGTATTGCAAAGTGAAAGGAATCTCTTAAGGTGAGCATGAGGATCCTCATTTTGTTTACCAAGGAAAGGTGATAGTGCAACCATATTGATCATAGATGTATGTAGCTCAAATGTGTTAGCGGGAAAGTCGGGAATCTTAATAGCACTAGAATATCCATGAATGTTGGATTGCATACGTTCATACAAAGTGCGATTATCAATAGCCATGGCTTCTTGTGTTGGTGTCAAAGCACGATTCTCGTGATCGGCTTGGTGGACGGTGGTGGTCTTACTCTTTCTCTTTTTCTTCCTTTTCGGAGGAAGAGGTTGTACACCAATCGGTATTTGTGCACGCCCGCGAGTGAGCATGCAACTCAATACGAGGAATGAGAGAGAAGCTCTCGTGTGACTTTGAAGAGAAATGGATTATCCTCTTCGAATTTCAATATTAAATATCCACAAGAAAATAACAATATATATTTACTACTTTGGTGCAAGACCCTCAATGAAGCCTTCCTTCTTAGAATACTTACAAGTGAACGGGGGGTTAGGTGGCGCGAAGCACTTAAGTACCTATTGACCCTTAGATGGCATTTTATAGCACATCGCCTTTCTATTCACTTAAATGTTCGTATTCTTTGAATTGTTGCTTATTTAGAGTATTTATCTATTCTTGCTTTATTTTGTTTGATCGATACGCGTGTCAAGGGCCGGAACGCCCCTCAACACGGTGTATTGCCTCGGCAATACTTATGGAAGATATGTAGATTGATTGTTCTTATACGTATGCGTATTTACTTATAATAATATATGGAAAATATTTTTGTATTTATGAGTTTTTAAGAGAAAATACTATATGTACATAAAAACCGAGAGAATCCAATAATATATATTTTTGGGTGCAATCTCTTAGGAAAAAGATTGCTTTTTGGATTTTTTATTTTTTTTTTGTCAATTCTTTAGGAAAAGAATTGTTTTGTTAATTTTTTAGTTTTTATATATTTTTATATTTTTGATTTTTATTTGTTTTTGATTTATGATACGTAAAGATAACGTTCACAAAATGAACGGATCCCAAAAGCCAATGAAAACCGTCAATCGATAGTCTCTCGTGTAGTAAAAGAACCGGCAGCGGCGTCATTTGAAATTGAGTATAATGCACTTCATTTTTTCTCAGTTCTTGCTAATAGAAAGTCCAACCAATATCGGGTTTTTAATTTTTCTTGGTTGTTAAACTTGCTTGGATAATCTATTTGCTAATTCAACAAATGCTTGCAAAACGGAAAAATATTACCTACATATATGTAAAACAAATTGCAAATACCACGTTTTTATTCAAGTAAATCTCAAAATGTAAAATATGAAACTAAAAGGACTGAAAATGTAAATTCTATGAAAAATAAATGCTTGAAATGTAAACTCTAACAACTATAGGGACTAAAAGTGCAAAACAGTAAACTACAAGGATCAAAAATTCAAATCTTATAACAAACTAACCAAAAGTGTAACAAACTAACAAAATGCTAACTGAATTTAACAACTTTTAAAACTATAGGGACTAACAAAGTGCAAACCCTAAAAACATGTAAGATTAGCCAAGTATACAAACTGTTTAAAACACTAGGGACCAAATGGCAATTTCCAAAACTTTTTAAGCTAAAACGGGTTAAGATAAAAATAAGCTCGTTTGAGCTTAATACTCAACCAAACTTGATGAGACAAATTGCAAAACGTTTCAAATATCAAATAAGCTATGTGTGTCCAAGGAAACTTGCTAAAAATGAGAAATAAGCAAATGATTGCTTATCAATAAGCACAAGATAAGCTATAGCAAAATCTAATCAGTCACAACTTGATTTTTCTATTGAAACTGATTAAGCAACTGATTTAAGGAATGGGAAATCAAACTAGAACGTTTTTCATCAAGAAATAAGCTCTAAAACTGAATTAAGCTAAAATTGGGCTTATGTTGACCAAGCGTTGACCAGCTTTTTTTCAAAAAGCAAAAAATCTCAAAAATCATGTAACTCAACTACTTAATGGGATTTGTGAAGAAAAATTGCTAAGTTTATGAATAGGAAAAGGAGATACAGATTTCTAGTTTACAAGTTACAAAAACTTGAGTTAAGTTGGCTTATCTGATTTTTGCTTATATCTAAGTGCTTATTGAATACTGTAGAAAATCCTCTTAGAATCAGATTCTTTATGATGTAAGCTAAAGCTGAGAACAAATTTGGTAAAATTTCATTAAGTTTTGAATGAGTTCTAATCAAATCAATATGACAAGTTCTAAAACCAATACTGAATGAAAACTGACCCAAACATTTTGAGAGCCATTTGCCTGTTTGACCTTGTTATTGACTTGTAAATGACTGAAAACTCTTTTATACTACTTATTAACTGCAAATGAACTCTAACAATCCAAAGATCAAAACTTGAAAACTATTTTTAAGCTATTCCCAAACACTCCTTTACTGATGTTTACAAACTTTTTACAAAGGCTTTTTAAGTACTGAATTAAGCCGACTCAAATGCTTTTAACTCCAAGTTTAATACTTCAAATGGACTGATTTAAGAGTACAAGTGAGCTCTAAGAACAACTTTAACCAATTAAGATGCTAGAACCAAATTCCAACTGAAAATAAGCTAAGACTTAGACTTAAACCAAAACTAAGATCAAGTAAGCAGGAATTAAGCTATAAGCAACCAAAATTCAAACAATTAGCAATTCAAAAACACTTTTATCAGGCAGCCATCAAAATTTACTCTAGGAAAGAAAGCATGCAGTAGACTTGTTGAGTGGAACAAAAACAAAGGCTTTAGAACCTATTGTAGAATTCCTTTGAGAAGAAGAGGAGCGCTGAGCTCTCTTAGCCTAGTGATAACCACCACCTTATCACTAGGTAACAATCAATCAACAAATTCAGCTACAATTCAACTAGAAATCATCAATCTGCTTGAAATTCTTCAAAAACTATGGAAATGGACTGAAATCTTCAAACAGCTAACAAAACTTCTCCAATGTCAGTTATGATCAATGAATGATCATAACAAACACTTAACAGCAACAATAGTATCCAATAGCAGCAAGAATTGAACAGGAATGGTAAGAACACTTTTGGCGGGAAAGCTTGAATTCAAAATTTATTAATGGAAAAACGGTTACAAGGTTGATAGAAGCTAGTAACTAACTAACTAACTCAAGAGTTTGTCAGACTCTTGAGTAGCTAGGGTAAAATTGAAGGAAAGGGAAAGAAATTTAGAGAACTATGTGTTTTTACAAATTTAAGCTACAAGTGAAAAATGAAGTCTAATCCAGCTATTTATAGACATGAAGGAAGAGTTTGTTGGGGTTGGTGGCGTGTCAGAACCAATCCCAGCTTGCCACGTGGAGAATTCTGCATATTGCATTTTGAAGGTATGAACAAGGAATTGGGGTTTTCTTCATTGATTGATTTCATGTTAATTGATTGGCACCATGGTGTTTATCTCTTCAAAACGATCAAGTTTGGTGTTGAAAACTTTCCATGAAATTACTTGTAGCTAAAACGCGATCCTGGTAAATTTTTCCTTTGAAGAAGATGCCACGTGTCAGTGTTTAATTGGCTGAAAATCAGTCACACGGATTGAACTGTTGGGATTGGGTAATAAATGCATGCGGCTGAGTGGATATTTAATATTCAATCCGTGTGCTTTGGTTTCCTTTTTTCTCATTGGCTGAATTACTTGTCACATGGATCAAACTTGAATATCTTTCAAAAGTTGGCAGAACAAGTCCTTGTACTTGGCAGATTATTGTTTTAAGCTAGAATCTTCATTCTTTTGAAATATTTGGTCCTTCAACTTTGATTCTTTGAACAAAATGGTCCTTTGACTGAGTTGACTTGACAGTTGACCAAGTTTGACTTGAATCTTGACTTTTTACAATATTTGCACTTTTAGTCCTTCAACTTTGATAACTTGTCAAGATAGGTCCTTGTACTTCAAAGTCTTGTCACTTTTGATCCTTCTTTGTCTTTTTCATCCATTTGAGCTTGATTTTTCCTTGTTTGCTTGGAAATGTATCTTTTTACCTACACAAGTGTACACAAACACAAACATACCACATAGCACTGTTTTTGCCAAATAAATTGGTATTTTGCTTCATGTTTTAGGGTTATTTGTTGATAAAAGGATATGAGTTTAAGCTCATATCATTCCCCATGCCAAGCTTAAAAACAAGATCATTGTTAGTACAAGTTAACATAACAAACATTTACTCATGTGGTTTAATTAATCACTTAAACTCCCTTATTCCTACGAGTATCTCTTATATTTTATTGATGTCTTGAATGATCACGAGGATGCATTGTTGACTTATTTCGATAATTTATTTAGGCTGAAAGCAAAGTAGGACGATTTGATCAATAGTTAGTTAAAGGACAAAATCTCTTAAAACTGCTTCTCGGGATATCAAAAAGTTCATATCTTGGCATAACTTGGTTCACGATTTGAGACCTTTCTCGGGCCGATATTTGGCATGTACTTCATACTTCATATCTCGAGAGACGTTCTTGAGATAATGGTCTTCTCTTCGTTAATAGAGTGAGTTTCTTCACTTGGAGACTTTTGATGTGTACTCCAACTTTGTTGACCACGACTTCATGATTATTTCTTCAATCTCTAATTGGGATTTTGAGATACAACGATCCGCCTTCTTTTCGGACTTGGATCTATTTATCCTCATACCTTGTTAGGGTCTTTTCGGATAGACTTCTCCATGATCTTTATGGGAGTTGATTGCTTTTCGTTGTGAGTCTTGATCCTTCATATTGATTTTGGGAATAATGCTTTTCACATCACTTTGGATCTTCAGCAATGAAATGGAATCCTCATGCCTTGTTAGGGCCTTTTCGGACTCGCCAATCTTCGCGCCCCGCTTCATAAGTTATGCCTTGGCTATGAACTCTTATCATTACCGAGCAACTTTTAAACGATCTTGGGCTAGAAGCTAAGTAACTTTTCAATACGTACGACCTTACTTATTGCAGATAATTTATTAGCAAGTGATGGGAGAAAAAGATCATAATTAACTCACATAAGTTAATGAGAGAATACCAAACTTGTAACCAACTCTATCATTTCTCGTTCTCCACAATTTAAAATCTCAAGGAATGAGACTCGTGGATGCTTAGCCTAATAAACCAATTAAGGTCTACATGGTTAAGGATACTAGCTAGAGTGAACTTGGATAAGTAAACTCGGGTTGAGTCAAAATATTCACAACGGGCCTAATATATCTAAGATATCTAAACTTGCTAAAACCATTTTATTAAAATGCTAGAAAGTAACAAAAATAAAGGAGACTACAACTAGGCCAAAATAGATTAAAAATTTTTAAAAATGTCAAAAAATTGATTTTCCGGTTAAAATGAGGGCAAATACAAGGAAAAGACCACTTAACTTCGATAGAAGTCCCCCTACACTTAATATAAACATTGTCCTCAATGTTTAAGCATGTGGGAGTAAACTCCCCTACAATTAGGACATCGTGCACTTTGTTTAAATCTTGCTAAGGAAGATACAACTAAAGAGATTCCTATTTTAATATTGAGAAATATAAAATAGTGAATCGAAAAGAGTTTAGGATAGAACCGGGAAGAAGGGGACACGGAATCACGGTTCGTCAAAAGTCATCAAGAGTGTGTCTTTGAAGCTCTAATCCCTGCACATGATAAGAAAGAGAACAAGAAACACCAACGTGGCTCCCCCCTACACTTATGGTGAAAACAGGAAAGATAGATAGATAATTGGGTTGCCTCCCAAAAAGCGCTTGTTTTTGTTAACCGAGTCACGAGCCTGACTCGTCCCCGAATTAAATGGTCCATGGGGAAGCCTCGTATGTAATACCGGGATCAAAGACCTTGTCCTCGTTCCCGGAGGACATCAATAAAGGAGAGGCAGGAGGATAAGTCTTGAATGGTAAAAAGGTCCTCTCAATACCAGAAAAGCAAGTGAAGTCCAGATTGACGGGAGGTGGGGTGGGTAAGGGAACCACATTGTCATCCTCCAAAGACAATGGAGGCAGACCAATTGGCAAAGCCGTAGAAGTATCAATCATAGAATGGTCCATGTCACCTCCCGGGTCAAAGCATTTATCGTCATGATCGTAGAGAAGGAGTGTAGAAACTCGTTTGAGAAGACCACGATTAAGTACGAAACCATCATTCATTTGTGGGGATTGTTCATAAGTTAAATCCTCACGAATGTGGTAAACGTAATTCTCATAAGAGGAGTGTTGATTAGGTAACTCCTCGAGAATAGGATGTTTGGGCATGTGAGTTGGTTCGTCATTATTATGAAAAATAAGACGTTCCAACTCATCAAGTTCGGCATTGATGTTGGAAAAGTCGACCTCGCTTGTAGGTGGAAGCGGAGGCAAAAGAGCTAGCTCTCGGTCGATAATTTCCGCAATCTCTGGCTCGAAGACGAAATCATCATACTCACCACATTTTGAACTCTCGTTGGGAGGATCAAATATCGGATGTGGAGTTGTGAGTATGTGATCATTGACTAGCGAAGCAAACTTGTCCGTAAGCTCTACAAAAGTCAGCACATCACACAAATTTTCCGGAACACCCGCGGGCTCACTTGGGATGACGACAAGTTCCTCGACACTAGACTTTAGGGATTTGTCCGATTCCATAGCCGAGATAATGTCAAGATGCTGATCCTCCATTATGAGAGAGCCAACGGGCTCCTCGGGTGTGATAGCAATAGACGAAGGAGGAAGGGGAGAAGTTTTGCTTTGCTTTAGAAATTCCTCCTCGTCGAAAATAACCTCAATATCGTCATCGCTCTCCTCATTACCTAAAGGGCCAATAATAAGCTCAGGGATATGAGTGCTCGTCTGATCTCGCTGCTGTAAAAATGACTCCACATAAGTTTGCAGCGTGTGTAAAATCTCTTTGCTTTGTTCTTGAAAAGCTGCAGCAAGATCGTTTCTTTGTTCTTGAAAGGCTGTAGCAAGATCGTCAATTGGTTCTTGGTAACTCATCCCGTGACGAGGCTGATGATCAATTGGGTATTGCAGGGGTTGGTCAAAACTGGAAGGGGTATAATTATAGTAATTGTGAACCCCTGTAGGACAGTGAAAACTTTCGTGAGGACCCACACAGTTGTTGCAAAACGGGTGAGGAAAAAGACTGGGTGCGTCTTGTGGATAGCTATTTTCATTGTCATAATTGTACCCCGGTTCTTGCCCGTGACCATACGGGTATCGAACCGGGCACAAAACATGCCAATGAGAATCGCTTCCACAATAGATGCACGGGGGAACAGGATTTGGATTCAAAAAGAATGAATTAGTCGAGTTGCACAAGGGACAAAATCCGAATTGTGTGTTGTCGATATCGTTTCCGCACCGCTCACATGTACACCATTGACAAGAGTCGTTCCCGTACAATCGTCTCCCACACCCGACGCAATGGACATAAAAATCCATAAAGAAAGATAGATAAGCAAGAAGAATATTTTTGGTGCAAAACTTTGAAAAAGAAATGCTTTTTATGATTTTTCCAATGTTTTTGGATTTTTTTTTTTTTTTATTTTTTTTTATTTTTTGAAAATTTTTTACTCGAAAAAATAACGTTCACAAGTGAACGGATCCCAAAATCCAACGCGTATCTCACAAAAAACCGTAGATCCTCACGAAAAGAGCCGGCAGCGGCGCCATTTTAATACAGAGATTTTACTATGTTGAAAGTTCGTTTCTCGGAATCTTCTCGAATTGATTTCTGGTTAATTGTGTGAGATTAGTTGTTCTTGGTGAAACAAATATTTTTGGTTTTGGTAAAATAAATGTGCAAGACTTAAAAATAAATGACGAGTAATTGAAACAAAAACTAAGTGAAACGTAAACGGTGCAATATTTAAAACTTGAAATTAAATGACGAGAAATTAAATGACGTAAAAGTAAAACTTAGCGAAAAGTAAATTGACAATTAAATAAAAATACAAAACGAAATTAAAATGAACTAAAAATTGAAAGAGAAAAATCGACACTTTCACTAAAACAAAATATCTAAACCAATAAAAAACACCCAATCGGAATACACCCGATCGGAATCCAATCGGAATCCGATCGGAATGTACCCATCGGAAAGACTGCAAATCGGAATGATAAAAAGAGTCCTGATCGGAATATCACAAAATAAAGACAATCGGAATGTGGTATATCGTCCAGATCGGAATATATAAAAGATGGCATAATCGGAATATACTAAAATGAGCAAATCGGAATATTGAAAAGTATTTCAGATCAGAAAGTATCAAAACAACATGTAATCGGAATGACAAGAAACCCTTTTCCGATCTAGTGATCGGAACAGGGGGTGGCTGATCGGAAAGACTGATCGGAAAAGGGTTTACCTTTTCCGATAAAAGTGGGATCCGAGAAAAGCAAGCTATAAGCTATGGTAATAAGCTCAAACTTAAACTAGAACGACACACTGATAAAACGATATCAATAAGCACAATAACAACTTATCAAACTTAAAATAAACAAACTTTTAAAATCAAACTATAAAAAGATGAACTTTTAAGCATGAAAACATGAATGAACAACACGGATCAAATGTAAATCGCACCAAAAGCAAACAAGGATCAAGAAAAGAAGATGAGAGATTTAAACAAGAAAAGTAAAGATTAAAGAACAATGAATGAAAACTTACTTGAAAATTAAATGGATTAAAGGTGCATAACAAGTAATTAAAATGCAAGAAAATAAATGACAAGAAATGAAAATGGTGGAAGTGTGGCTTGTCAAGCCACCAACAACATGAAAAGTAACTAGGCCTAATCTATTTATAGGGGTGATTAGGGAGGAGCTTAGGAAGCTTCCTCCCTCTTTCCTCTTTGCCTTAATTGCACACTTAAGTCCTTTTCTTCTTTATCTTTTGTTAATATTGGACTTTGTCTTGGGATTTCATTAACTCGTCTTGATTTTTCTTTATAAATAAGACTCGAGTTCTTCGGCTTTTAGTAAACTTCCGTCTTTTGACTTTTTCTTCGATAAATCTTCAGAATTAGTCTTGGACTTCCGTTCTTTTTCCACTCTTGATCTTTCGACTTCATCTTTCGTC
Organism: Glebionis coronaria; assembly: GCA_025667525.1. Lineage (NCBI taxonomy): Eukaryota > Viridiplantae > Streptophyta > Magnoliopsida > Asterales > Asteraceae > Glebionis > Glebionis coronaria. Next base: position 9,500 of record JANFOE010002115.1, on the reverse strand, counting down.
TTTTTCTTCGATAAAAGCCCTTGAATGTCGTATTTTCTCCATTTTTCACTTTTTCGACCTAAATCACAACAAAAACACAAACCACGCGTAATTCCGACATAAATGACATAAAAAACACGTTTTGGCTCGGTTATTATTGTAATTAAGTGGTAAAAAGGATGAGTGTTTTCACACCTATCACACACGCCTAACATAACCATACGTACTACCAACATATAATATACAAGCATGTATCAACTCTCTTTCATGCAATCATACTTGAAAGTCTAGTGGTGTTGTGGCACATATATAATTATGTAGGCCTCCATAATTATACATTTTCCCTTTCACCAATGTACTCCCTCCTATGATGACACTTACAAGAAATGAATACTACACATAACACATAAATCCATCAACTCACAAGCACATAACCACACAAAATAAGATCCAAAACTCCATTTATTAAAATAACATAGTCAAATACTCGAAACATTCCCAAATCCATGGTCTAGCTAAACTAGCATAGACATAATCAAAACGAAAACATAAATAATTCTAAGGCATGCCACCCATAAGAGTCGGAAAAGATTTAAAACAAATAACTATTGGATGCAGTGGATTCAGTATCGGATTCTCCTCCTCCATTATTGTAACTATCTGGGTAAACTGGTCTAATCTTGACAGTCCTCAATAGTACTTCCTTATTCCCTTCCTTAGCCGTTATCGTTAGGACAATCTTATAGACCCGCACATTGTTCACTTTCACCTTAGACATGTGCGCTATCGCCTCACATGGATCCCACTCCTCTGGAATTTTCCTCCTATAGTTTGTACGTCTGTGTCATCCTAACCTCGTAATTCCAGTGGCTTGCACCACCATTATTTGGCTCTTAAGGGGCATGACTTAAACATCAAAAGAAAATATTACACATCAGATACATAGAATATTACACATCAGATACATAGAAGAAAATATTAAACATCAGATACATAGAATGTTACACATCAGATACATAGAAGAAAATATTAAACATCAGAAGAAAATATTACACATCAGGTGCTATCATGCACAAAATTATATACTATAATATACATTTCTAGCAAAGTACAAAAATGACTAGCATGGACGACAGTAGTTAAACCCGCACTAGTCAAAACCCGAAAAGGAAAATAATATGTGGCCAAGTATGAACCATATTAGTTCATAACTTAACAACATCGCAAAATAACATCCAACACATCAATTATTATATAATGCACACATACTCCTATGACGCCTATATGCAGGGACCCTTAAGCTATAGACTAGGCTAAGCGACTAGGCAACCTAATTCTCTATAACCATTGTCTCTGATACCATTCTGTCACATCCCACCATGGTGGAATATGGGGCGCGACGTATGGATATCATCATAACATGGCGTGTCTATAGAGATAATTATATGAAATAAGAAATGTCATAAAATGGTGACATAAAAGTCATGACAATATCTCAACAATGCAAGAGTCTAGGTAAGTAGGTAACAGTACTACCTCTTACTCAAGACAAACAAATAACATAACCAAAACAAACATATGTGTGCCAACAGTATCACTTATTAAATGAAGAAATAAAACTAAGAAGGAAATGAGGATCTCCTTCTAAATGCATTTCTACTCTCTCCAAATCCTAGCCACTTATGTTCTCATGCTTAACCATAGTATCACCTAAAAGAGACACTAAAACACGTCAACATAAAGTTGGTGAGAGTCATAGGTTTAGACTCAAACGCCAAAATCATACCAAAAGCTGTGAGTAACAACCAAAAGTTAAAAACATATGGACAATGTGATACTAACATGTATTAACAACTAACATTCAAGATTTAACTAATCAAACAAAAACCAGGGCCCTTAGCCATACCAAACACCATACTCCCATAGGCATCCTAACACCTATGAAACAAATCCCAAGGCCCCGCCTTGTCAACATCCCCTTGGTACCAAGTCTAAACATAAACAATCAAGAATCAACTAGCAGTTAATCACATAAGTATGCACACACAAGTCCATTATCAACGCAAAACTTTCACAGCTTAATTTATAAATAACAAAACAGTGTCTATTTCATCCCATCTGGAAGTCATAAACGTTAGTAAACATGTGACTATGAAACTCACCTGATTGAGCTTCTCCAAAAGTCCTCGCACTAGCAAAAGCTAACAAACCAAAAACACATAATCAAAACATGAACCAATCACTAAGATGGCTCATCAACCTATGATGGACATCTAACCTCCTCCTATATAAATACCTCATTTAAATGCTCTAAACACCCCATTACCCTTTCCTAACAAGTCCTTAACTTGGTTATGTTTGATAACTATCCCGTTCATATTTTACACAAAACTGTCCCAACTTTTAGGTTTCCAAACTATAAGTTAAACGCCCACCTAAACATACCCATGATCTCTGTAAAGGGAATATTTATACCCTTACATATGTTAACTAACACCTCCCATTTGCGCCAACCTTAAAGCTACTGTTAAGCCCCCGATATATATATATATATATATATATATATATATATATATATATATATATATATATATATATATATATATATATATATATATATATATATATATATATATATATATATATATATATAAATATATATATATATATATATATATATATATATATATATATATATATATATATATATATATATATATATATATATATATATATATATATATATATATATATATATATATATATATATATATACTTTTGTCATTCTAGATTTACTGATTTTAAACATAAAAAAAAGTTTGTTATGATTAGGGGGTCTTACCCTAACTCACCATCTTAGCCCCAATGCAGATACTTACTATAATATATAAACCATCTCTCATGTTCATTTGAATGTCCCAATACAAACCTAAGTACCCCAAACAACCCAAAACTTAAAAAGAAAACAGGTTGACTTCAAAACTGTTTTAACCTCCGACTGTTTTAACCTGTTTTTGACCCACTTACCCACCTCCAATTGTTGATCCCAAACTTAGATAGATTTAGCTTTATGTATACGAGATTAGATCAAGTAATACACTTAGAGAAACCTTTGTATATGCTTGTGATAATCTAAGTGTTATGCGGAATTAACACTTAAACAAGAACACACAATGATATAAACAAACTTTCACTTTGATTAATGATATCAAAATTGCTTACAATGAAAGTAGTTTACGAATGAAAACTTATATGAAACATTAACCTAAAGGTCTTCTTTTATAGACATAAGAAGCCTTGTACAATAATATACGTATCAGCTATTCTAGGTAAAGATAAATATAGAAAATACATTGTTGTTCCTATCTTTACTAGAAGTAATCTAGAATACAATAAACGCGTAGAGTATATCTTCCCATCAGTGCTTGTCTTCAATGTGTCAACGCTTGACTTTATCCTGTCAACGCTTGAGCTGTCAGCGCTTGTTTTGTTCTTGTCAACGCTTGTTTTACTCTTGTCAGCGCTCAAGTGATCTGGCCTTAATTTATTCCCAACAATCCTCCCCTAAACTTGATATCCACTCTTATGATCAAGTTTCTGAATAAGCATTAAGGACTAGGAGGAATCTTACAAACCTTCTCATATTGGTAATGAATAAATCTGATCAAGTCTTTTGCCACGTCACTTGAATAATCTATTTCCAGCTGAGTGTTCTTCATCTTCTCCAAAATAGCCTTGGATATGAAATACTGACCATCCACAAGTAGATACTCAGCAAACTTTGTAGAACTCAAATGGTAAACACAAGCAGTTGAATATAATCTCCATTGAAGACCACTGAGGTCATCTTCAAGATCCTTCCAAATAGCAAGATCCTCATCTCTTGTTCCACACATTCTTTTGAATGTGGACCACAGTTTTTTTCCATTAGCTGAAGTTGGTGCTTCAGCCTCATACTTGGTCTCTAGCAACCTCCATAGATCAACCAAATCTTCTCTATCACAACTTGCAAACAAAGATATTAGAGTGGTAAAAGTGTGTACCTCTTTACCATATCTGCCAATCATCCAAAACCCACATTCATCTTCTTCATAGCTCACAATTGGGTTTCTGGAATCTAATGGTAACACTTGCACCATATCTTAAGCTTCTAATGGTTAGAGCTTGAGGCTCTTTCTTATGACAGCTTCACTTGGATATAGTGGATCCATATCTTTAGGAAACTCAAGAGAAATTCCCTTCTTCACTAGCCTGGGAACAAACATAGCTTTCTTGAGCTCCATTTCTTCAGCAAGTTCTTCCTTTCTTTCATCAGAAAGAAGTCTGAGAGTGTTTGATTCCTGCACTCTCACCCAAATGGGATAAGCCTTTCATTCCAACTCATCAAATGTCAATGCCCTCAACTTCTGGTAAGTCCATCCTACTCCATGACATCTGAGCAACATGCACTATAGCTCCCTTCTATCCCTTTTCAATTCTGAGAGAATATTGCTTGCCTTGTGTTTCAAAATTACCTGGCAATCCTTCTGAACTCTGAGAAGAATCTCCAAACCCCATATTTGATCTGAAATGGTCAAGTATGGATTCTCCATACATCTTACTTCCCAAGCATTGTACATTTGAACCACCTCTGGCATGTCAAAGTCAACCTGCAATTTCAACTCTCTCAACTTCTCCTCAACCAACTCATCTCCATACTCAAGTCTTTCTGGTTCTATAATCATCACACTTGAGTCTGAGCTAGCTCCATCACTTCCTTCTTCTGAAGTCACAACAAATAGTGACTCTTTCACCTCCTTTATATCTTGTTCCATGATTTGTGTAGCCAATCTTCTATCAAATTCAACTTGAGCTGCATCCTTTGGAACAATCTCTTCTACCATAATTCCCTTACCCTTATCTGATGGTGCAATGGTTGGTAAGGTAGATGGTGATACCTGTGTAGAAACCTCCTTGATGATAGATGATGACTGGGATACATCACCTTCATGTGCAGGTCTGTCAACGCCCAATTTTGTTCTATCAGCGCCCAAAATATTTCTATCAGCGTCCAAATTCTCCTTGTCAACACCCAAATATCCTGCCTCAACGCCTTTTGTAACTTCTTCCAACATGGCTGTAAATGATAAATTCAAGTTGGTAGGAGAAACTAAGGACGTATCAAAACCTGTTTGTTTCTTCAAAGTTGTAAGGGCCTCAGCAACATCCAAGGATTGACCATCATGGCTGCCCTTATCACTCAGATTTATTGGATCTTCCTCCCCTTTGGAAGATTCCTCCATACCCCTCCTTGCACTAGCACTCTCCAAAACAACAATCCTCTCCCTCAATTGCTTGAGTTCAAGGCCTTGTGAGCTGACAACTTGTACTAAGCCTGCATTTTGCTTTTGCAAGCTCATGCAGACTGCCGTCAATTCCATAAGAGTCATTGGTTCCAGTCTGCCCTCTTCTAAAATGGGGATTTGACCTCCCAAGTCAGATTCATTGGGCAAGGATGAGGACTTAATGATGGTGGGACTGCCTTGGTCAGCTTCTAAGCTAGAACCAATAGTCCCAGCCTCATCTAGGGCACCAGCCACACTTGTGGTGGTGGTTCTCTCTGCTCCATGGCTAGGACCACCAGAGGAGAACACTCCAATAGTCCTTTGGTGTTTCATCAACCTATATTCAGGAGGTGTGGAAGATGGTGTGGAAGAATGTGTGGATGTGGGTTGGTTAAGGGGTGTTTGGGTTTGTGAAGGTTGTGTGGCAACGTTGGAAATAGGCACATCAACGCCAACATTTAATGTGTTAGCGTTGAAGGGATCTTGGTCAAGTTGCATATGTTCAGGTGAAGGTAATGGTTCAGGTATTGGGTCAATTTGTGGTTGGGGGTCAATTTGGGGTTGAGGGTCTGGTTGGGGTTGTACTGCTGCAATAACAGCAAGCATAGCTTGGGTCAAGGGTAGGTCACGATGGGGTGGTGAGTTCATCTTCATAAAAATAGCTTTCTTTTGCTCAGGGATCTCATAAAAATCATTATGATCCCTTGTGCAGTATCCTTGGACATCAAAAACCATTTGTAAAAAACGGGGATAAGCTAAAGTCATTTTGTTCCCCTTATTTTTACACATGCCCTCAAAAATCATTTTAGAATAATTAAATTTTTGCCCAGTTGCAATACACACAATAGCACTGGCAATGGATCTAGTGATCTCATTGTGTGCAGTGCATTAGGGACTCAAACATTGAAGGAGGACATGGATGAGGTACTTCCAGGCTGGGGGAAATTCCTGCTTATGATACTTGTTTAAGGTACCTTCATCAGGAAAAGGATATCCCAAAGCCCTAAGCCCTTGTTCTATTTCATTAATGGGAAGGGTGGCTATACCATCAGCATCATCAAGATGCAAGGCTTGGCGTACCAAAGCCTCAGTAACCACCCAAGGTCTCCCATGAACAATAGAAGTCAATGTAGTCACTCTATTAACTGTTGAGGAACTAACAGTGTTCCAAAACTGTTTAATATGTGTGACTGGAATGAGTGGTGTATGAGAAAGAGCATACCATAAGGGGGATGCGTTCAAATACGCCACCATTTGTGTGTATTGGGGGAACAGAGTATCATCAGCTTCAAGATACGCGATCATGTTATGTTGACTTCTGAACCCCAATTCCAAATCTGATGGTCTAAACTTTGGTGCCATTGTTGAAAGCTGTTAAATTTAAGTGATGAATATGAAGTTGATAAGAGAAAATTGTGTTAGACAAGAATTATAGATACCCTATTTAAAAATAGGAGCCAAATTTATAGGAGAAGAAAAAGCATGTGATAGGCCCAAAAATAGGCAAGTATTTTCAAAAGTAATCATGAAAATATTGAAAAATTATAAGTTTATCTCATGCATTAAATGAAAAGTAACAACTCCCAAAATTACGGCCTAAAAATATGTCAAAAAGTAACAACTGGGTAGGTCCCATTGAGTGTCAACGGTCAAAAATAACCTATCAACGCCCAACGGCTATAATCTTGTCAACGTTTGCCTATAGCCATGTCAGCGTCTAATTTGGTCACAACAACGCTTGGAAAATTCTTGTCAGTCCAAAAATAAAAATGTTTAAAAATGAAAAATGACCTTAACAAAGTAATTTATCCTAGAGAAGATAACCAAAAAGCTGATAATTATTATAGGGCGGCAAGCACTGTCCAGTTATGCACACTTGCTTAAGCAAGATAGACATAACAGTCCTCTAGTGTCCCTTGCTAACCAAAACTCTTAACAACCAAGTTAACTTACAAAATTCCTTGTTACTCCCAGGTAAATCCCATAACAAAATTATTCCCAAGTCTCCCAACAGACCACAACCAATTCTAGGCCAAAAATGTCTTGGCAGCATGCATAGTATATCAACTTTGCATGCTACAGTGCCTCATGATTTAGTAAAACTAACTCATACTCACCTGTGGACACAATCTACAATTGTGATAAGAGTATCATATGGATACCCAAACATCCTAAAGGTTCCTAAAACCTCCCCTTAAACTATGATACATAAGTTTGCTAAAATCATGCATGAACATAAAAATTTATGTCAAGATAGGAATTTAAAATTCCAACCATCATCCATAAATAAAAACTTGTCCAAATGCTTCTCCATTGATCCATAAGCAACTCTATATCCAATGGTATACTGCTAACACCATCTGCACATTTAGATTAAAAACCACAAAACTAACATTGTTGCTGACAATGCCCCGATAACACATGATAGCGTTGAGGGAAGCTTTGTCAGCGTTAGACAATTATATTGCTGACAACGTTACAAAAAACACTTATCAGCGTTCAAGAAACCTTTGTCAGTGTTAGAAAAATATAGTGGAAAATCTAAATCATCAATAAGACCAATAACAATGCATCATCCTGTACATACTTTTACAAAAAGACTCCAAAACACATATTATGTGAGATTGACCATTCCAATACTTGTTACCAAGTATTGAAATCTCCCAGCATCAAAAGGTTTAGTTAGTAAATCTGACACATTTTCCTCAGTGTCAACCCTATCTGGTTGTATTAAACCTTTCTCAAAGCAATCTCTAATAAAATGGTGTCTAATTTCTATGTGTTTAGTTTTAGAATGATGTACAGGATTCTTAATGATGCATAAAGTGCTGTTATTGTCAACAAATATCTTGGTATGCATGAAATTATACCCATAGTCCAACAGCTGGTTCTGAATCCACAAAACTTGTCCACAACAAGCAGCTGCAGCAACATACTCTGCTTCAGTTGTAGAATTAGCCACCACTGTTTGTTTCTTGCATTGCCAAGATATCAACCTGCTCTCAAGAAACTGACATCCACCAGTTGTGGATTTCCTATCAAATTTATCACCTCCATAATCACTATCTGTATAAGCAATCAGCTCCAATGGTGAATCCTTTGGGTACCACAAACCAAGACCAGGATAGCATCTTAGGTACCTAAAGATCCTCTTCACAGCATAAAGGTGACATTCTTTGGGAGTCACTTGATGACGTGCACAAGCACACACAGCAAACATGATGTCAGGTCTGGAGGCAGTAAGATACATCAAGGATCCAATCATGGATCTATAATGCCTGACATCAACATCTTTCCCATCTCCAATCTTTCCCCAAGGGTGTTCTCTATCCATAGGAGTAGTAGCCCTCTTTTCATGTGGAGAAAATCCAAACTTCTTCAAGATCTGAGCAACATATTTATCCTGGGAGATGAAGATACCATCTTCTTTCTGCTAAACTTGTAAACCAAGAAAGAAGTTCATCTCACCCATAGCACTCATCTTGAATTTGTCTGTCATAAGCTTGGAGAAATCCTCACTCATCTTTGGATCAGTAGACCCAAAAATGATATCATCAACATAGACCTGGACAAGCAACACATCCTTGCCTTTCTTCTTTGTAAATAGTGTCTGATCTATGGTGCCCCTCTTGAAACCATTTTCCACCAAATAGGTAGACAAAGTACCATACCATGCCCTAGGGGCTTGATGAAGGCCATACATAGCATTTTTGACTCTATACACTTTATCTGGATTCTCTGGATCCTCAAAACCAGGAGGCTGCATCACATATACCTCCTCAACAATAGTTCCATAGAGGAAGATACTCTTGACATCCATTTGATAGACTGTGAAGCCCATGCAGGATGCATAGGCTAGAAAAATCCTAATAGCTTCAATCCTTGAAACTGATGCAAAGACCTCCTCATAGTCTACCCCCTCCTCTTGTGTATATCCATGGGCCACTAACCTTGCCTTGTTTCTGACCATAATGCCTCTTTCATCTCTCTTGTTCCTTAGAACCCATCTTGTCCCTATAGGTCTGACATATCTAGGCCAATCAACCAGCTCCCAAACATCCTGAATTGCAAACTGGTGAAGCTCATCCTGCATTGCTTCCACCCAACATGGTTCTTTGAGAGCATCAAATATTTTCTTGGGTTCCTGTTGTGACAGAAAACAGGCAAACAAACATGCTTGCGCAAGAGGGGTATCAA